>VXAD01007891.1:406456-430629 GCA_013399195.1 Dicrurus megarhynchus | reverse complement strand
GGAAAGGAAAGGAAAGGGGAAAATGCAGATTTTAGGTTCCATAGTAAAATTATCCAGTTAGTTAACTATATACTATGGTATTAAATACATTTTTTTTCAGATATAAAGAAATAAAAATATATTAAAATATGGATAGACAGGCTAAGATAAGATCATATCTAAAATATAAGCAAGAAAAAAATGCTGAATATGGTTTTGTATGTTAGCATCATGGTTTTGAAAAAGAAAAGAAACAAAAAACCCCACCCACAAACAAACAAAGAAAACCAAAATATTTTTTCTTTATGTGTCCAGCTGTTGTTACACCATGACAAGATAGAGTCTTGCTAAATTTTCTGGCTCATGCTGAGTATATCCACAGTGCAATGTTACCTGCGGGGAAATATCCCTGGGATTGAGATATTGTATCAAAGAAGTCACAATTGCAATGAGTACGTTTCATTTTTGTATTTTATGCCGTACCCTTGTCACACTGAAAGAGCTGGTTCTGGGGGGGAAAAAAAAATAGTGCTCTAGCATTTCACAGTGTACTGCTAAATATTGTAATTATGTACCTCAATTCCTGTCATCTCTATGGATCTATGTGAGTGAACATTCATGCTTTGAAGGTTTCTGCTTTTCGGGAACACTGCTATGGACTGTGATGCATCATTTTTTGTAAAGACAGATTACAATTAAATGTTTCAATTACCTGAAAATTTATAGAACTAATAAAATTAATATGATTAGGGATTTAGTAAGCAGTTTTTTCAGAATACCTGAATCAACTTGCTGGACAATCATGGTATCTAGCTTTGAGGAATAATTTAGTCAGACTTCACTTTGTATTTTGTTATCTGTGAAAAGAATAAATGTGATTGTGTAACCCACTTTTTATTGTATGTTTTGGGTCTTCTCTGTCCAATCCAATTGTGATGGCCTGGGAGGAAATATCTAGCCTTTCAATGCAGCAATGATGAGATTGTATCTCAGAAGTGCTGGCCAAGAAAACTCCCTTTGATTTCAGTTCTTGAGGGGAATAGTGAAACAATATTTTTTTTCTAATAATCCATGCTTTAAAGTAATGGAAGGTGAAGACTAAATGTTTCTTCTATCAAAATGTCAAGTCCCGACCCTTACAGTTAAAGTTTTGATTTTCTGGTCACAGAAATATTTAAATCAGATATATGTGTGAAAATAAAAGTAAGGCACATATCTGCATGAGACAGACTGTATTTACAGAATTAATTATGACTAGGAGAACAAATAGCATTCTTTTAATATTCTTAACACTGAACAGTTAAAATAATACAAAATTTAAATTATATAATTTAGCTATATTGCAGGAATAGAAATACACTATGATATACATTTATAGATATACAGCTATAGAGATATATACTTAGATATACACCTGTACTGTTTTCAAGGAAATGATTCCATGATTTTCACCAATTTCTCTGATTTTAGTTTTCTAATAAGAAGGAAAAAGTAGTACACAAGGAAGAAAGAGCTGAAATTTCACAGAATAGATCTTTGACTGTTCTCACCTTCTGCCAGTCTCACAGACAGGAACAAGCATTTTCAAAGTATTTAGACCCACAAATACACATTGCACTCCAGCTATGCTTCTGAGTTGTTCATACATGTACTATTTTTACATCAATGCCCACCTTTTGCATAGATTAGAGACTTTGAGATGATCAGATCTAAGAGTCCCCTTTAACACTTCAAGTTTAAAGTAAAGAGTCTAGACTTCTCTGTAGCTGGTAAAAAAAAAAAAAAAGAAAATCCTCTTATGTCTTCTATTGCATCAATCACTGCTCTTCTTTACTAGCTATTCCCTTCAGAATACTTTGAAATGAGATCTGTCTTTGGATTGTCCTACCTGCCACAGTTCAAACACCTTTCTAAAGAGTGGCAATAAAAAGCTCTAAGTGCAAACCTGGCAGAACAAGGAGTCATTAGGCCCCTCAGATACCGTGAAAGTGGTGATTGCATAAGAAACTATATAGATAGATGAAAGCTTTGGAAAAACATAGCATGTTAGCAGAACTGTAGGAATTTATTCCCTGCATGCAAATAACTTTAAATTTAGAAGTCTTGTGTACGCAAAGAATTCAAAGTGGTGTTGCAGTCATAGACAGTCAAAATTTGTCAGTGGACAAGAAATTGCCTTTTTGCATATGCAAATCTGCCTTACAACTGCATATGTATTGCATATGTAGTTGCTTAAAATGCATGTAGAACTGTTGATTCCTGTCTATTCAGAGAGAATCGTCCATGCATTTAGGTAATAAAATTTCATCCCATGATTACTCTAAATTTTTGATAGTAGATGACATACTGTCATGACTTGGAATTAGTAGATAACTGTTTATGGCATTTTGTTTGTGAGGTGTATGACTACTGAAGGCTATTCAAACTTTCTATGATTTTTAATTGGGCTTCACCTGAAGAATTTCTAGAAAATCAGACAAGTCCTGCTATTCTTAGACAGTCGAAGCAATTGCTTTTTCCCTAAGATATTGACAGCATCACACTATCATCTCATGTTCAGCACCAATCTAGCAGAGATCTGCAAAGTGAATAGGTGCTTGTACCTCGGCTTCTGTGGACTTCCACTGGAAGAAGGAGAGATGCCATGACTCAACATGCTGCTGCCCCCTCTTGGCAATTTGTATGTTTTGGGACACTTACCAGTTGGCTAGGGTGTTGAACGGATGGGCTGCTCATTGGGGATCATTTTGGAAGCCTTGCCCCTATATTTCCTCCCTGCTTTAGTCAAATTACTTTTTTAGCATTATTTCATTGAATAGATCAGCACCCATAATATAGAAATACATTTTCAAGACAGTAATTCAAAATCTTACAAGATACTACTGGGAAATTTGGCTGCAAAATCTCATTTCTGATATATGATCATATTTTTTTTTTTCTCAGAAACATATGTATGTATATATATCCACTACAGATTACCTTCAGCTGATACCCACTTGATACAGATTACCTTCAGCTTTTTTAACATCATCCTTCTTCCCAAATTTATACCTGCATAATCTTAAATCCCACACTCACTGTCCTGTCCCCAGTCTCCTCTTGGGTTCAGAAATGTTCTCAGGTGAAACTAGTACAGCAAAGCCTGTGGAACCTGTAAACACAATATTAAATTTCTTACTCATTATACACCAAAGTGGGTTGTCCTTAAAACTTCCTTTTATGTTTATATGTCAGCTGCTGTTGAGGCCTTTTATTACTCAAAATCCATCAACTTGAAGGTCATGCTTTTATAGACCGTTGATGTCACTGCCTTTTGCGTTTAGTGTAATGTGTGCTTGAAGATATAATGAAGGCAAAAGGGCTTTTGGTTTCCTTGGGGAGTCCCATGCTATTATGTCCATGACTAGATTCTCATGACATTTTCTTATAAAGTAAGAACTTTGTCTGTGATGTATAGAAGTGGGATGAGTTGAGTTGTGGTATAACATGCTTCATATTTTCAGGTATTTTCATTTGTTCTGACAAATAAAAGCTATTTAGTCTAAAGAGAAGCTAATGCATGTGGGTGGACCTCAGAGAAAAGTATTTTCTTTACAATCTAAATTAATTCCCAACTTGTAGATATACTTTTTTTTTTTAGAACGATACTGTGATGTGCTCTGCATTTTGATGTGCATAAAATAGTGCATTACTTCTGTTCTTATGTGTTGCTTCAGTATTTAATATGGAAAAAAGACGATAATTCCAGAGTATAAAAAGATAAAAAAAAATATTCTAAATCCAAGTACATATTGTTCTCTGTTTATTGCTGATCATAGCTGTCAAGGCAACAAGAGAAATCAGTGCTTTCTACAAGACATTCATTTCTCTTTTTAGATGTAAAACTATGCAAAACTGAATACTGAAACAGAAACATTTAAAATTGAAATAACTTTATCTCATGCTAGAATGTACCTGGAGGGAGACCTGGATGTGAGGATAATATTCTAGGTATAAAAAACTGTATGTAAAGGGGTGTGTGGTAAGAAAAATGAGAAAAGAGAAAAAAAGCATTGCAATTGAGACAGTGGAGACACCTGATCTCTTTGGGTTATATGAATTTCTTAAAGTTTATATAACTACCAAGCTGAGACAAACTGTACCAGTTTTGGGATTAAAAACACCTTTCCCCTTGCAAAAATTTCAAAGCTTGAAATATTGAAAGTCAAGAAAGGCAATATCAGCATTTTCCAGATCTTCCTATGTTTAACCTCTGTTTCAGACTGACCATTTTATTTACTCTTAAATATAAGCACAACTCTTGGATTAAACAATATCTGCCAGGTCTGTAATTTTAATTCATGGTTGGTAGCAAGAACCATACCTCATGCATTTGACAATTAATTTGTCCCTTGGGGCAAAACTAAAACTTGGTGACTGGAAGTAAAGTACCACGTAACAGAGACTGATGGTATGCCTAACCCATATCCTCCTCGAAGAGGCAGATAGGAATCTCATGAAGTTCAGACAAAGGAAATGCAAAGCTTTGAACCTGGGGAAGAATAATCCATTGCACCAGCACATACTGGGGATTAACCAGCTGACAAGCAGCTCTGTAGAGAAGGATCTAGAAATCCTGGTGTGCCCCATATTGACCGGGACCTATACAAATGTTTGGTGATACTGTAGTAAAGAGCACCAACAGAAAATCCTGGGTTGTAGTAGGAAACACATTCCCCACAGGCCAGGAGAAGTGATCCTTCCCCTCTATTCAGTCCTGGTGAGACACAACCTAATTGCTGGCTCCAGTGCTGGGCTCTCCAGTACAAGAGAGAGCTGGATATCTAGGAATGAGTCTAGCAAAAGGTCACAAATCTGATTAAAGGACTGGACCACCTGTCATGTGAGGAGAATCTGAGAGAACTGAAATTGTTCAGCCTGGGGATAAGAAGGCTCAAGGGGATTTTATCAATGTGTGTAAATACCTGATGGGAGAAACTGAAGAAGCAGCAGCCAAACTCTTTTCAGTAGTGCGCATGACAAGACAGGCAATCAGCACAAATTGAACCACACAAAATTCCACCTGAAGAGAAGAATTATTTTCTTTTTTGCTATGACAACAGTCATATATTGAAATAGTTTGCCCAGAGCTGTGGAGTCTGGATATATTCAGAACCCAAGTGGACACAGCCCTGGCCAACTTGCTCTAGCTGAAAACTTGAGCAGGAGGCTTGGATGAAGTTATCTCAACATGTCCCTTCCAAACGCAATGATTATTCTGCAATATGTGAACTTTATTTTACATTAACTATTTACTTGTGGGGTTTTTTAAACTAAAATAAAAATCTTTAGCTTCCATAAGCAGAAAATTCATTCTTATTTACCATTAGGCAGATATCTACCCCTGCACTGAAATAATATGATCACTGTTGTGTTTTCTAGGACAGTTAAAAAAATATTGTCAAGAGACATGCCTTGCACTATAACTACAAGAGAACAATGTAGCTATCCTTTCAAAAATTTCATGAACTGGAAAAAAAAAAAAGAAGACAGTACTAGAAATCTTTAAATTGAAATTGTTAAAGAATTGCCACATCTTCCTGCATGATCTCCTCAAACTGTTATTTTCTTCTATGAGCTGTTGTATCTGCAGTGTATTTGTGTCACTTTGACCTTGTTTAATGACTGCAGCATTTTTTATTTTCTAGAAAACATGAAGTCGTTATTCAATTCTCTAAGTAGTTTTGTTGTTGCTGTTCTGTATTTTAAATTAACATAATGAATAATAACTTCACATAAACCAAGGTTTGGATCATCAGCCTGAGAATCAGCAATGTTAGTGTTAAAAATTGGCTCTCACAATCTACACTAAGGCACAGAAAGCTTTCTCTCATAAACTATCCTCAACCATAAAATATGGTGTTACATTTGCACTTCCATGAAAAATCCCTGTGGTCCTTCCTGAATCAATTGTATCCTCCCCCGAACACGCAGTAGCAGACAAAAATGCTATCATAAGAGGATATACATCCCAAATGACAAATACATATAAATAGTACTCTATTTAGCCATTTTATTGAGTGATTAATGAAGATTTAGTTGGATAGATAAAAATAATAATCTCTGGTATTTTGCATGGGAAACCATTCAAGATTATTAATGTTATAATATTTCACAATTATTTTGTCAATTTTGAGTAAAATTTAAACTCCTATGAACAATATTGAACAGCGATTTAAGCAACAATGGCAGGTTTTCTTGAATATTGCCTGTGACACATAAAAGCTTTTGTTAGTCAGTAGAGAAGTTGATAACAAGATTTTAAGTTAATTGAATTAACATCATGTAGGAAAAAATATCTTTGGGCAAACTAAGTGGAATAATACCAACTCAAATTTTAAGTGTGTACACATGAACAAAAGACATTTCCATATTGTTTCAAATTAGCTTTCTTTGTGGTTCTGCATGATTTTTTCTATAATGTCAGTCACTGCTATTTTTTAAGATACTGAAATAAAAGTTACAAAATGCTATTAAAATAGCCTATCTGTGAGGAAAATGTTTTTCATTCCCTGATTAGTTTAAGAAGCACTGATAATTTGTATGTTACAAAATTCTTTTTAGTTCTTATTTATGGTTTTTTTTTTTCATTTTTGTCATAACGTGGTATCACAGATAAAATGCTAAACCCATAGAAGGTTCTGGCAAACACTGCATAAATCTCTAAAATAATTGCCACAACTAATCAGCGTTGCCAAGACTTTCATCCCCATCGCAGAGGTGTCTACTTAATTTATTGTAGGTCATTTGTAAACCATAGTGATCTATGAAGACAAAGCTAGGCCTAAAAGCAGTTATTTTCATGGAAAGTGAATTTTTCCCCTGTTCCATTAATGTCAGAAGTCATTTCTTGTAACCATTTCCCCACCCTGAAAAGAGAAATACATTCTCCTCTCATGACAGGAGACAATGAACACTCCATGTTGAAGATATTACTTCTAAATTCTAAGCCTCTGTTCTTGACCCAAACAAATGATTCAAATCAATAGAGACTACAGCCATCCAGCCACCTAGAGGACTTCAATAGTTTTCATCATGGACTGGAAATCCTAAACATCAATACTGAAGTCAAATTCACCAAACACATTGAAGATTGGGTCATATACGGAGCTTGGAGAAAACTGAGCAGAGCACCCAAAGACAATTAAGCAGATCTCATTGTCATTTTTTTTGGCTTTGGATTATTTCCCAGAGGGAAGTTGAAATGAAATTAAACCTATTGATTAAATTAGTAATTATAGCAAATCATGGAAATTATGTAATTAGAACCACAACATGTGAATATGTGAGTACACATACTAGTAATATTTGACTGAAAACAACAAAGGGTGAATATGTCCCTACTCTGAAAGCACAGTTCCCTCTTGTTGCAGCTGGAGACAAAGGTTAGAACAAGAATGCATGAAATTATGCCTTGTTCAGAACTCAGATATCTCCTTATACAGTTGCAAAGCTATTAGGAAAAAAAATAGAGATAAGCAACAAACCAGAATAAGAACAAATATCTTGCTACTTTATAGTATGAAAGCTTTTCTTCTCTTATTTTATCCCAGTGTATGAACAGGATACTTTGGAAAAATGAGTATATCCAGTGATTAATCATCAGAATACATTTCAGGAAGCCATTCTCCTAGCAAAAATATTTAAGCCTTAAGAAAGTCCTACTGATGTTATGTACAAGAGAGTTTTTACACATAGAATAATATCTTTTTTTTAAAAAAAAGCAGAAATTGCTGAAATATTGAATCCACTCAATGCCCCAGATAGAGACCTTTCGAGATGCGTATATATTTTCAGAAAATGATAGAAAGAGATGGAATTCAGCAGATGTTTAAATCCTGAAAAGACATCACGAATGGTACTTTTTCTTCAGCAATGCTCCAATGGTATATATCAGTTTGACAGTGAAAGGCCACTTTAATTCCCTCTGTAATAACCTAGGGAATGACACTTGCTCAGAATGTCAAGTTCTGGAAACTTGCTGTTAATTACAATGCTTGCCATGATATTTTCAATTCTATCAGCATTGGTAGGAGTTTTTGTCTGTTTCTCTGTCATACAGTAAGCACTGAAAACTGACCCTCTGGTTTATGCTCTGCCCCAGCACACACAACTCACACCTTTAAAGTGACCTTTATGTTCACTAGCAGGTGTAAGATTATATAAATTATGACTCCCAGTGTATTATCAATCAAAAAGCTACTTGTCAAGCTGCTTTTTTGCTAACAACAAAAAAATCAAATCTATCCTCAGAGGCTATAATCCTGTATAGGAGAATAAAATACCAGGGGTTCTGTTCTCCTCTCAGTGCACATACGTAAATCTCATTCCTACTAACATTAATGGGGAGTTACACGCATGCATCAGGAGAAGAATAAATCTGCAGCAGAGCACACAGGAAACCATTCAGCGCGAAATGTTTTAAGGAGACAGATAGGGAAAAACACTGCATGGAAAGAGCTTATAATGCGTTCATTCAGTTTTACTTACAACTCTTGATGAACTTTTTCATACTGAATATTGTACATTTGCGCCATGTGGATTTAGAATCCTTGATAAATTATATTAGCAAGTACATATTAACTGTGGCATGATTCAGGTGGGATTGCTGTCTCTAGGTCCTGCATTGCAGATTGATGGTTATACAATCCAAAAAGCTTTTAAAGAATTCATGTCTTCAGGTTTCAGTTTTAACATGTTCAACAGTATTTTAAAACTATTAAGGTCTTACCATCTCTCCTAAATGTTTCTAAGTCTTGATTTAAGCAAAACCAAGGAAATATATACATCTGCTTCCCCAAATACGTATTATTCCAAACAGGGCAATCAGCACAGAATAGAATGATAAGATGCTGCACTTTGTAACCTCAGGCACATACATTCTCTGCCTCTTCAAGTTAAATGTGGTGTACATGGGCTTTGTACAGTCATATCTTATTAGGAATATTATGAGAAGGAGACTTTGTCTGCACTGTTGTAAAATGTTAATCAATCCTGATGGGGGGAGAAAAAGTAGCTGTACATAAATGTATCAATACAACTTCCTTACACACATCCAGGCTGAAAATCTGGCTTTCTATAATCACAGTGCCTGAATGGTCATTGAGTCATATAATTGTTCTTGTCTTTAACAAAGAACTTAGTAGACACAGGACTTTAACAATATATGTGTCCATATATGTGTGTATTCATACACATATATATATAGCATAAATATATAAAGTTGTGAAAATCATGTCAGAAACAATCTAAGATGCCAGTTTGTTGCAAAAGTGAATGGCAAAATAAGTACCAGAAATGCATGATAATTGCAAATAAAGCAAGAAATTGTCCAAAGAGTGCAAATACTGTCAGAAATAAGTCATTTTCTTTTCTTCCCCATCCAATTAAATTCAGTTGGATTTAGGAGATTATGAATTGTTAAGTAACTGAAGAAATAATACAATTTGAAACATTTTTTTGGCAGATTTAAATAAATTCATACGTTCTCACATTGTTGTTGTAGTTTTTAGTTTGATTGGGTTTTGTTGGATTTTTTTTTATCCGAAAGAATGTAGTCCTCTGTGAAAAGGATAAGTAGAAATTTCAGTTTAAAGGCATTATTTTCACATGCTGACAGATGTATCAACCTACAATTTAAACCCTACTTACTCTGCATTAGAAATATAGATCTAAAATATTTACTAAACCAGTTAGGGCAGTGAAATAATGGAAGGGGTATGGTAGCACTCAAATAAATAAACTGCAGTAGCATCTGCTATAGACCCTGAAGGCTTGATGAGAGCAAGTATGAAATATTCCTGGACCAGCTATCATAGAGCTTGAAATCTCCAGGCGCTGTACTCATGGGAAACTTTTGCTGTGCAGCCATCTGGTGGGTGACAAGTACATCCAGCCATGAATCACCAAAGACATCCCTGAGTTAGATTTGTAGAGGACAGTGCCTGACATGATTCAGGCAGAAGGGTTATCCAGAAATCAGAGCCTTTGTCATTAAGGAAGTGTTGATAGAAAAGGGTATGAAAATAGTATTTGTTCAGATACTTGGATGTAAACTAAGTGGTCAATGAAATGTCTTGCAAAAAACCTGGTAGTATAAGTGGAGCATAATGGACAACTCAGAATAGCGGAGAACTAAAGAACAGTCAAAATCTTTGGCCTACTCAGTTGCATTTGCATTTTGCTGATGATTTGAGTAAAATCAGGTTTTTATTTATATTGAGATAATGGCAATGAGAAGTAGTTGAATACGCCTGAAGAGGAGAAACTGACATATAGAAGTACTAGGATTAAATTACAAGAAAGTATTATTCTAATAACAAGGGAAAATGAAAGAAACTATAAAAGGCCAGAGTAGCTTTACAATAAAATTCTTAAAGGTTAAAAGGATCCAGACAGCAATAAATGTAATAAAAAAAAATCAGAGTGTAACATTTTTTTGCAACTCTCTCCAATCTCTATGATTTAAAGACCCCCCAAGAGACCTTTCTGTAGTCTGATTTTGCTATCTGTGTTTCTTGTCTAGAAGGACATAAATAAAAAAAAAACCCAGGTAATAAAATACACAAGGATTGTAGAATTTGTAGATAAATTAGGCTTTACAAATAATTTTTTAATAAACAGGAGATTATTTCACAAGTGTAAAAATATTCCATATTTCACAGCTGTATAAAAAAAGGCTCAGGGACTGAAATGAATTCCCTGGAAGTCCTAATGCTTCTGACAACTCCAGCTGAGGCATCCCAGTCAGCCTTACATGCTGGACAAATGACTATGTGCTATTTCTCATGTAGCAAAGTTCTGCCCATGTTCATGTCTGGGCAAGCACTTGTAGGACTTTCAAGTCACGAAGGAGGTCACATGCTGAGTTTAAGTTGTTATCCAAACTTCTCTCATTTATGCTTTTAGGTACCTCAGCCTTTTATCGAAATATAGCCCCAGGAGCTCACAGAAACTTCTTGTTTGGCATACCAGTGGAATAGATGGCTTAGCACATATTCTCTTTTCCTTGTGTCAATTGTTTTCCTCTCAGAAATAAGTTCTTGTAAACTCTTGTCTTTATTTGCATAGAAACTATTTCATAGCACCAGCACTACATAGCTATCAGTATAAAATGCAAATGTGGATGCAGAGCAGTGTAATTCCCTTTTAAGTAAAGACTAGAAATTCCAATGTATTCCACATCCAAACCCCATAATTTGTTGTCTGTGGTGAGATTTTTTAAAGCAATTATCTTATGTAGAGGGCCTTTGAAAACCTCACATCTATCCCCTTCTCTAACATGTCATTGAGCTGTAGGAAAGTTAGTTCCAAACAGGATGAGAAAACTTTTTTTTTGATCTTTCAAAACATTTTTTTTTAAAACTTTTTCCTTTCTGCTGCCTAATTCAGGGAATACTTCCACAAAAGATTTTTACCCAGTTGAATAATTTCATTTTCTTGGGATTAGGCACATGAATAATATTCCCCCTGTGTGAAGATACTTAATCTACTTATATACTATATAATTTATGTTTTAGATTTAATATCCCAAGCTCACCCAATTTCACCATGAAGGTAAACCCTGATAATCCCAGATACTGTATTTTTTTAATTGAGTAGAGACCACTTAAAATAGAACTTCTAATTTAGATTTAATAACTCTATAAAAGATAAATCTAGTTGCCATGTAATAAACAGTAATTAATTAGTTAATATCAATTAAATACTAAAAATATTAATTTACATTTAACATCTAACTACTGTAATTTGCTATAGCTATCTTATTAAATGCTAATTAAATTCCTAAACATTCTTACAAGTTTAATGCATTAATAATAGGAACGTAAGTACACATTTACTGTATCTGCAGTTCTCAGTTCATTACATGGCAACTAGATTTATCTCTTTTACACTAATTAAATATACTAAGCAAACCTCAGTAACTTTTCTTAACACATACCATAACTGTTTTATTAATTTCAAATTAAATGCCCATTTAAGATTTTTAATCTACAGCTGCCCTAAACAGTTTCCTGCTAACAGAGCAAAGGTTACACTGATGTTATAACTAAACCATGACACTTCTAGATGTTGGTTATGTGAGAAGCAAGGCTTTCTTTCCTGCTCTTAGTTTAAGCATAATGACTTTTTACTAATTCTCTTTTCTTCTTCCCAGAAAGGACTTGTCTTTCTCACTCTGCCCCATGTCATCATAATCCTATTTCCTCTTTATAATCAGTTTCTCTGCAGTTTTTCTACCTGTAATAGCTAATAGTCCACCTTGGTGATTGTTTCAATAGTCTTGAAATAAAAGGAAAATTCTTTCTATATGTACAGCTATCATTGTGTTATTTAAAATATCTCTGATGCTAACAAAACCATATTAATCTTCAGCAAAACCACTCAGCACCATAGAATGTTTAAGCAAATGACCATATAAACACCTGTAAGCAAAGAAATTCTGGTTAGAATGCCAGTCAGGCCTCTATGATCATGTCAGAGTAACATCCATAATAGGATTTCTTTGGGAAACAGAAGGAGAAACTGCAGTCACATGTATCAAATTATTTAGAATCATGGTTCTTTTCACATACGATGTAGGCTGTCATAAAGACAGGAGGCTGCTGTGCAGCAAGAAAAGCACATTAGCTATTAACCTTCCCCCAGCCGATCAACTTTGTTTTCCAATCTTTCCTCAGAACCATTAGAATACCCTGAAGAAATAACTTTCCAATTAAAAAGGATCTCAGAGAACAAAGCCATTTTATCTCTGACTCCTGGTGTTCTTTATTCCAATAATTTAAATTGGAATTGATTTTTCAATTTAGCCGTTGACTTGCTATGGACACACAGCTGAAAAGGCCGAATGGAATTGCATGGCTGAAATATTTGTCTTTGTGATGCACTCCTCATAAATTCATGGGAGCCTGCTTTTTTTTTTTTTTAATGCATTTTCTTTTTGCTGCTACTGCTTTAGACAACAGCTTTTTAGCTCAGCATGAGCAAACTGAGAAAACACGTCCAGCATGACCTCGAGGGCCTCATACTCAGTTCTTCATAGATCTATTTAATTGTTACATCCCTGAGAAAAATGAATAGATCCAGTGTAGTCAAAGTGACAGCTGTTTTTTAAAGCCTGAAAATGTGTTCTACAATTTTGGTGTACATTTCTGATTTTGTTTCTTTAAAATAATGATTTTTAAAAGTGAACAAACTAATAAAATAACAATTTTTAAAAGTAAACACCTATAGTCAGTAAATTTCACTGTGTTCAGTACAAATGTGGAATTACATAAACAGCTTAGGTATATTTTCTCATTGTTTTAGCGGCAGACTCACTTAACACAGTAATTGATTTACTTATGGAACAGTTTTGAATTAAGCACTCAAGTTATTAAGGAGCCTTTTAAAAGATTAAGGTCCTGTTGTGCCTGTAGTTCAGCTCAGCGTTAGTGCAACCCAACACTGACATATCTAGGGAGAGAGGTTTATCAGTTTGACTGAGGACAGAGACTGGTCAGAATTTTGTAATGCCAGCATCTTAGCTTCCCAGTGTTTTGTGAGTAACTTTTTTCTGGACAAACACGTCTGAACATTTGATGCTGAAAGTAGAAAGCAGAGCTGGAAAGGAAAGGAATGAGACAGCAAATTTCTTGCCCAGTTAACTAGTTATATTCATCTATTATGGAGGGGAGAGTTGTGCTCATAAAAAAGAATGAGACACAACTGTTAGTCGTAATTTTATCTTTGTGATCTTTCATTCTTGGCTTTTTCTTCTTTTTTTTTTTGGTTTTTTTTCTGCAAGAAAAGCATCAAACTTACCAATATTTGAAAGCAGCTAGTCAAAATGTTATTCTTGGGCACTTCTCTGCTGCAGTAATTTTACTGTTTTAGATGGGAATTTAACTACAGATAGTTTACTGCTGAAGAAAATGGTAAAAGAGGAAGAGTATCATATTCCCCTTTTCACAGATACAATTAGAGAAAAAAATCAGAAAAAAAGATGTTGGTATTGCTGAAATTTTAGAGCCAATATGGATAAACCTCTGTCCAGCCAGTTAAATACTTCAAAAAATCAACTTTTGTTAACTTTAGAAAAAATTATTTTCACGGTATATGTCCCATTTTCTGTGGTACGTTTGTAGTGTTAAGTGAAAAAAGAACATAATCACTGCAGCACAGAATATTCTGAGTTGGAAGGGACCCATGAGGATCATTGCATCCAACTCCTGGCCTTGCACAGGACATCCCCAAAATGCCTGAGAATATTGTGCAAACACCTCTTGGGCTCTGTCAGGCTGGTTCTGTGACCACTTCCCTAGGGAACCTGTTCCAGTGCCCAACCACCCTTTGGAACTTTTCCTGCTGCAGTTAGGTTTCTTCTAGGTGTACTTTTAGATAAACCTGCTCTTAGAAGATTAGATAGAACAGTGTGTACATGAGAAGGTGTGTGTTGCTGGGATCTAGGTCAAAGACTGTCCTTGACCCCTTTTTTCCCTTTCCTTTCTTGGTTTGTCAATGACCTGTGCATCTGTGACAGGATGTCTCCACTTAATTTTGAAAATTCTTAATCAAAATCCCAACCAGTGGGATGGCTACTGGAACATGAATAAACTTTTGAAGGAAACTATGTAGAAACTGTAAGGACTGTGTTACCTGTTGAATATTAAAATATAATTAAACACTCTGGCAAATATATGAAAGAGTGAAGATGAGAAAAGGAGGAAAAATACATAAGGGAATGGGCAATGCTGTATCAAGTCCCGTTATTACTAAACTCTCAACAAATAGTAAAGGAACAAAACAGAGCTGGGTTTTAGTGACCTTTTTAATCATCAGAGTGAAAGACATCTTGGTTCTTTTCCAACATGAAAAATGTATAAGCAATTTAACTACATTTAAAATAGATTTTGTTAAATTTATAAATTGAACTGTGTATAACAGTCTCTTGCAATAATATTATCTTGGAGTCAGAAGTTCATTCTAGTTTTGTATCATCTCTTTCAGCTTATTTTTTATATATATTACAGGTCATGGGAATATTTGACTTTTTCCTGGTTCCTTGATCCAGTTCTATTCCAAACACATTTGGATGATAGCCAGGTACATGCTAGATTTTCCCATCCTTGTCAAGTTTTGCTTTTAATGAAAAGCAATCCCAGACTCACAAATCAGACTGAAACAGAACAACAGTCTTATTGATCTGGTTGACTGACAGGATGACCAGGACTTCAAATGTTTTGTAGCTTGCATTAGTCAGCAGAAGTGAGTGCAGACTAAAGAGTCTTTCAAAAGAAGCTTGGATGTCAAAAATAGCATCCAAAAAATAGCATTCAATTACTGGAAAAAATAAAAATGGAAATGGATTTCCACACACATACATACTTACATAGACACACAGAAGCATATATTCTCTTATATCTTAAAATACTTCCATTCTGTGTGGTCTGCTGCAGGTCATCTGTATAACAAAATGGCAAAACAAATGACAAGAAGTTATTTTGAATTTTTTCTACCAAAAGCCGACAGCAAAAAGATTGTCATCGTCCAACTGGGCTACTTAAGAACAAGTTTAGCTGCTGAACAGTGGTCTTCCTAAAGTATGTTTGAAACTGATTTCTAGCCCTTACATACAGATGAAGGAACAGACCATTTCAAGAGAGGGAAATGACTTTTTTTTTTTTTTTAATGAGAAAAAAGAGAATGAGAAAGCTGCTCATTCCATAAAAGACTGACATTCAAGTTTCCCTTCAGAAACACACAGTCATTCATTGTGTGTTGTATTAAAACAGTCACTGTATTGGCAAAATCTGTATTTCCATGTATAAGACACTGCATTGGAACTATTTCATATTTTATTCTAGTTTGAGAACACGTTTGTTGCTTTTATTTTAGGGTCCTTTAAAATCCTCTATTAATTCTGTTAATGTTATTCATTTATTACAAAGGAAGTGATTTAGAATGCTAATAAAAATCTTGAATTCATTTTTACTTCTTTTTCTTAGGATGGCACTGCCTGAGAGAACGTCTTTGGCCAATCAGTTCAAGGAACCCATTTTCTCCCTTCCTTGTTACAGTCATCCTCTGCAAATTTTATCTCTTTTTATAAACTGTGGTAAGATTCTGAGAACCTGCAACTGATATGTTAGGGCAGGAACATTTCTTTCTTTTTCCCCTTTTCTCCTCCCTGTTTTTCTTCATGATTCCTATTTTCTCTTTGATTTCCTAAATACAAGAATCTAGATCTTAGTTGGGGGTTATTTTAAATATGCAGTTATTCAGCATTATGACTGAAGTATTAATAACCGCAAAAAATTCAGATTGGAGTTTAAAACAACAACAAAACAGAATAGTCTAAGAAACTAATTGCAACTGAGCAGGTTGAAAACATTTATTTGTTATGGAAAATCATCCAAAAGTGTTTTCATCATATGCAGGTAGAAGAGACTATTCATTATGTAAGTGCATATATGGAGCTCAATGTCCCATACATCAGATTCCAGCATGACAAATGAAATTTCATGGACTGAATATATGAACTAAACCTTTGACATTGTACAAAGTTTGGAAAATGATCTTTCCCGCATTATTGCTTTTATGGATGTTGTCAGACACTTGGCCATATTCATTTCCAAGTATGCTGGTAAGTAAATGATGCAACATGTCCCACATTTACATAGTCTATTTTGTCTTCTAACATCAATAAAAAACCCTAATCTAGAAATCATTGCGTTTCTATTAATTAATATAATCACATTCCTGTAGGAAATGAAATCAAAATAAAAGCAGAAAAAAAAATCCAACAAAACCTACCCTCAACAAATATTGCTTAGGCATTATGTTATTCCACACAAATATCTTGGATACACTTGCATACCTCAAACATCACCTATCTTTAGCTACTCTCGTGCAGTTTGAAATTATTTACCCTTGTCCTATCATCATATGCCCTTGTAAAAAGTCCTTCTCTGCCTTTCGTGTAGACTCTCTTAAGATTTTGGAAGGCAACAGTTTGGTCACCCAGTTTAGTCCTTCCTTTCTCCTAAACAATCCCAATTCTCTTAGCCCTTCCTCATATCCTCATATTCCTCTAATCATTTTGGTGGCCTCCTCTGGATTTGTTTCAGGACATAGATGTTCCCCCTGTGCTGGGGACCCCAGAGCTGGGTGCAGTGTTCCAGGTGGGGTCTCATCAGAGCAGAGCAGAGGGGCAGAATCCCCTCCCTTGCCCTGCTGCCCACACTGCTCTGGATGCAGCCCAGGACACGTTTGGCTCTCTGGGCTGTGAGTGCGCATGGTTGGGTCATGTCCAGCCTCTCACCCACCAGCAGCCCCAAGTCATTCTTGGCAGGGCAGCTCTCAATCTGCTCATACCCCAGCCTGGATTGATACTGGGAGTTGCCCTGACCCATTGTGCAGCAGCTTGCACTTGGCCTCATGATATTCCCATGGGCCCACTTGAACTTGTCCAGGTCCCT
The DNA here is from genome assembly GCA_013399195.1 of Dicrurus megarhynchus. Lineage (NCBI taxonomy): Eukaryota > Metazoa > Chordata > Aves > Passeriformes > Dicruridae > Dicrurus > Dicrurus megarhynchus. Next base: position 413,152 of record VXAD01007891.1, on the reverse strand, counting down.
CTGGATGCTATCGCATCCATCAGCTGTGCCAACTGCACCACTCAGCTTGGTGTAATCTCCAAATTTTCTGAGGCTGCCCTTGATCCCTTCATCTGTGTCATTAATGAAGATACCAAATAACACCGGTCCCAGTGCAGATCCCTGAGGGACACCACGTAGGGGATCCTATCGACCGTTCTCCTTGAGGAGCTGGAATTTTGCTTTCCTAAAGCTCAGGGGCCTAACTTTTCTTCTTACCTGACCCCTATCCCTTAGAACTGCAAACCCCAACAATGTATGATCAGGAGACATACTGGATAAATCTGGCTGGAATCATACACTAGTGCTGAACAGACTAGGATCCTAACCCTGATCAAGATTTTAGTAGCAAATTATCTGATTGGGAAGTTTAGACTTGGATTTAGTGTGTCCTAATTTTTTCTGGAACTTCATTGATTCAGACGGCAGCAGTCTTTTGTATAATTGTCATGTGATATATGAAATTTCACTGAATTTCCATTTTAAATGTATTTTTATATTTTTGTTAGACATATTGAGCTTTAGGGGCAGTGAAAGAAAGCGTGTGTGCATAACATTCACTGTGGTATGAACAAGCAGATGACGTTGTGTTTATTGGATTACTTAAGATTAAGGAAACACTCTTTTAGTGTGAGAGCGGCATTCAAAAGCTGTCTGGACAAGGCTCAGGGCAGCAGGCTCTAAGGGGCCCTATTTGAGCAGGGGTCTTGAACCAGATAACCTTCAGTGCTCCTTCAACTTCAACTGTTCCGTGATCCTGTGATTCTTTCTTTACACATAGCCCCAGAATATGTGTACAATTGTTTCCATGTGCTCCAGAAAGTGCTATCTATTGCATAATTCAAATTCTTACTAAGAAATTTTAGTACATAATGATATCCGTAATTGAGTTTAGCAGAAACTTTCCGAATTCTCCATGCACACAATGAATGACTTATTATTTTTTGCCCTTCAAGCTTTTTATAGCTGCTACTCTATAGGCTAACACATTAATTCATCCATTTAAAATGCTTTTTCTAACGCTTAGATATATTTATTTATAAATTGTTTTTGAATGTGAAAGTTAATCTAATCTTCTAATGATTTGCTATGGCAAATCACTTACTGGTCCAGGTGACTTTTATTTTCTAAAAGGATTCCTTTTTTTATATTTATGTGGTGGGGCTCTTTTGCAGTGCCTAATTGGATCACAGTAAGAGTGTTTTACAAAAATTTTCACTACAGAATGTTTTTAGTGGATCAAAAAACTGTGTGTGGGGGGTGTGTGAGTATGTGGGCAGAAGGGTTTCAAAAGTGTATTATATGAAATGAATTACTGATTGACTGCACCAAATATAGGAAGGTTTTCAGTGTTTTTCACTTACAATCATTTCTCAAAATGTATTTATTTGGGGACCACTTATTAAACAAAATTAATTGATTCATTAAGTTACCTTGCACCCGGCCCCCAAAAAATTAAGACAAAGAGAAAACAAAAATAAAGGGAATTTCATCAACAGGTTAAAAAATTATAATCTTGCAGTGCGTAGGAATTTCAGAGATCATTTGGTCTTGAAGTTGCTGAAGTCTTTTGATTGTATCTAATCTGCTGAAAGAGGACTAGGGAAAAGCTGATTACCAACTTGACTATCCTTCTTGCCACTATTTCGCATGCTCCCTCTAGACATGTTACAGACGGAAACAGTTTTCAGCAGTGTGTATGTGAACCAGTCTGTACAAAATGGTCCTGTGGTCAATGATCACCCTCTTTTAGTTAGCAATGTCAATGAATTTAGCTCATCTCTTTATGCAAAGAGAGGCAATATCATTTTATTTGCTACATAAAATGTAGCCCAAGGGTTCCATTGGGGTTTTGTACTTGTCAAGCCTGAGTTTACTCTTTGGAGATGTAAAGAAAAGGTGACATCTATGCTACCAAATAATACGTGATAGAGATTATTCTGGCTGGATTGCCAGATGTGTCCAAAGTTTTTGGGGATGTTTATGTGCAGAAATATCATTTATACCAAGGAACAGGAAGTCTGAGTCCTATGTGGCTTCATTTCTAACTTCTAACAATTAGCCATACCTGAAATAATAATTTTTGATTTGATTTTGCTGACTACAAATCTTTTATTTTTCCTATTTTATTTGTTAGCATATACAAAGACCCACCCGTTGACACCCCAGTTACTTCTTTTTTAGACTACAGATTGGTTGAAAGGCAGAGAATGTAGGAAGGTTGAGGGAAGGTGAAGACAGTTTTCCTGAAATGAAAGCCTGGTTAGACATGGGCTATTTCCAAGAGGGAACTACTAAAAACAATTTTTTATCAGGTGATCCATTTTGGTGGATCAGAATGAATGAAAGCAGTAAAAGATCTTCCCACTGTACTGAGAAAAGCAAGCTGCATAATGGCTTTAAAAGAGTTTTAGAATGCACTACGATAGCAAGCCAAGTTTATTTGGTTTTTTTCACACAGTGCATTCAAAGCACTGGGGTTATTGTTTGGAATGAATTATTGTCTCAGTATTTTTTATGTCAATGAGAGATGATCTTTTAGAGAAGTGCAAGAAGTAATCTGCTGATAGCTATAAAATCATATTGTCAGACTGGGGTTAACACAGTATTTTTTCAGCTGAGGTAGACATAGCTAGAAGAAACTGAGTCTATTCAATTCAGTGCATTTTTAAAACCAGACTTGTGCACAAATTCTGTCTGATGTAGTTGTATATTTGGTAGCGTGAGGCATAATAATTCGATGTCATTCTGTTGTTCAACAAATCTCATTACGAAGTCGAAACTAGAACATTGAACCATAATATTTGTGTGGAAGAGAAAAACTACTTTCATAGTTTGTGGGGGAAAATGATTAGTTTTCTGATGCTGATAGAAAATGTAAGAAATACTGTACTTATGTCTGGCACATCTAAACTCATAACATCTATTTGCTTTGCTTTGTCAAAACATATGAAAAATCATTAAAGTGTTTTAATAAATGTCTGGTTTTCTTGCTCATTCATCTTATAAATATTAATTAGCCATGGATCAGGCAATTAAAGTTTAATCAATTTGCACTAATTAGCACCACATACTTGCATAAAAAGATAAAACCAGCTCCTGCATCTGGCTGTTATTTGCAGTTTTTGTCAAGTGCTGATGAGTTTCATCTTGAAGAGAAGATTAAGAAGAAAAGAGGAAAATAAGAAAGTAGTGTTAATTTTATTAAATCTTCAATCAAACCTTCTGTTCATAAGCTTTATGGGACAATACCAGGTAACATTTCACTTTACAAGAAAGTAGACATGATTGGGCAAAAATTTAACACTTTTCTGTAACCACACCCTTCCTAATTATAACTTGTAAGATAAAAAATAAGCTCTTCTGTGCAAAAGCCCAGGTTCTATCTTACAACAAAATAATTTTGTAATAATATACCTGGAGCTGAATGCCCCAAACTTTCATAAGGAAAGTAAATCCAAATTTTCATCTAAAAATATTTTTAGTTCTCACATGTGGAAATAAACCCCACAAAATCCAATCTTAAATTCACTTAGAATTTTAATGTTTTAAAGATGGGTTTCAATATTTAAATTATTCCCCTTTCCAATGGAATGATAAAACTTCAAAGATCACCTTCCAGTATTTTGCTAGACATTGGACCATAGGACAGAAGATTTTAGCCTAACTCAAATGGCACAGAAATTAGTTGATAGATATGGAATGTGTCAGGTACCTGTAGTGAAAAGGGGCTTAAAGAACTTCCTGCCCACCAGGAAAGACAATTATTTGCTAATACCTCTTGCAGTTATTAATGTTTGGTGTTTGTGCTATAATATTTACTGTATAATTTATCTATTCAGCAAAACTAACAAAAGTAACAAGCAAGGTAACAAAATTAAAGCATGCGCGCACACACACACACTCCCAATGTTTCTTTTCATTCAAGAGGTCTTTTTCAGGTGTTTCACTTTCACTGGGAAACAGTAGGGTAAATCTTATTCTAGAAAGTCCTAATCTACACTAGGGGATTATAAAAGTATTGGATCTGGTTAAGAAGCTTATGGTATCCTTTAATATTACGCTGTCACATATTTTAAAAAAGGTGCACTCTGGCTGTACAGGCCAAACCACATACATGGTGGTCCTTGAACAGAGAAGAATTCAGACCTTCCATGCATCAGTTAGTCACTCCTAGTTTGAATCCAAAGGAGAACAGTGTGCCCAAATGGATAGCTAGTTAACAGCTATTTAAGTGCTGTTAAATAAAATTTGAAAGCTGCATGTTTTGCTTATTGCAGACTTGTCTAAGTCACTCGTCCGTGCCCCTGCTGGCCATGGCTTAACATAATTAAACTTGTGGTTGTCTACTAAAGAAACACTTCAAAATCAGCATTCTGGGTCTCTGGTTTTTTACACAATTAAATGCCGTGAAGAAACTGTCAAGGTTTTTATGATACAATTCTGGTTTTGGCTTCTGAATTTGGCTGAATGAATTAGACTGCCAATCTACCAAACAGATATTATTGACTACTTCTATATGACTATTTTTGACTTTAATAACAGGAGAAAACAAAGCATTTCTTACAGCTATTCATGTAACTGAAAATGTTTATCGGGAATGAAACATGTATTTTATCACCAATGGAAATTTACCTTAAACTCTGCTGGTAAAGCAAAGCTTTTATAAGCAATTTAACTGTAAAAACTCCCCCAAAAAAACCAAACCAACACAACACCAACCAACCCACAGCATGAATCATAAAGAAGCTATGCACCATTTACATAAGTGCATCGGGATTTTCATGTGGTTTATGCAAGGAAAGACTTGTGAATGGTTATTGATATTTTTCAAATGAAGTATGTATGAACCATTAAACTCCTCATTCCATAGTGTACAAGCCATTGCTCTGCTAAACAGTCTTTTACTAGATAGGCTATAAATGGAGCAGAGGCACTTGAAAAGGTGTCATCTTTCAATGTTTGTTTAAAGATCTGACACATATGACACACAAAACCACCTGGTACCTGAAAGTTCAAACTGCTGAATGTTGTTACAGAATCTTCATAATAGGATATGGTGCAGAAGATCTACTGTTTTAGAGTATAGAAAGACTGGTTTAGACATGATGTCTAAGCACTTTCCTTAATTGGGGCACTGAAACAAAAAAATCTTTAGTAAAATAAATTTCTGCAGATGAATAATTTTGGCTTAGTGGTTTCCCCTGTGATGTACCCTATGTATATATACATTGAACAATGTCTTTCACTGAAACTAGAAAACTAAGTTCAGTGGAATAGTCTACAGTAAACTTTAGCGGGCTTAGGAAGAAGACAAAAGCTATAGTGCATTTGAAATTAATACATGGACCCATGAGCAGCGTAGATATATTTACTAAGATATATTTACTAAGATATTAGACAACTCAAGTGTTTCTTAAAACTCAGTGTCCAAGGACTAACCTGGAGCTCCTAATCAAGAATAGCCAGACCTTTACTGTTTTCACACAGAAGGCATTGAAGGCTTTGTGAGTAAATCTTTGTGAGTAAATGCAGAGGCATTAAGGCAAACATCTGAAACCATCCTCATCTTGTACTCTCATTGTCCTTTTCACTCTTGAAAGACAAAGTCCTCCTTTGCATTGTCTTTCTCATAGTCTGGTTGGATAGGACATAAGTAGAGGTCAGCATACTAAAGCTCAACTCAACATATATTCCAAACTTGAGTCTTCATACAAATATGACTTTATATAACATTTACAAGGAAACCCTCAAAAATTGTGCTCAAAGTTGATATGTGGTCTTTTTCAAACATTTTGAAGACCTGTCTTTCTCATTTTTTTGCTTCCTGAACTGCTGCTGTGCAATTCCAAGACTAATATAAAAATTATATTTAAAAAAAAAAAAAATGCTTCAAGGTGGAGCATTCTTTAAATACCTATTGCTTTCATAACTTTTGCAACACAAAGATTTGAACTTATAAAAAGAAACTTGATCCCATTGGTTCAGATGCATTAAAAAATTTAACACTTTTCAAAGACTGTAGTAGTAGTTTCTCTACTCTTGTAACACTGGCAGGCCCCATTATGAGTTCTGAGTTTCAGCTGACTGTGAGGGAATAGAAATCTAAGAGAGAGAAACTGAATTAAACTTTTAAGACACTGTCATGGGTTAGCATAGTTTGAGTTTTTAAGGAAGACTCCTTCAGCCTCGGAAGTGATCTTTTTGCAAAGAGGTGCTAACAGCTTTCTGTAGACCTGACCTAACCAATCAACTGGCTAGTTGGATTATTGACAACTTCTTTGAGCCACTTAAGGTGCTCGATACGCCTCTGAGATCCACATTTCAAGAACGAGCAAAGCCCAGGAAGCTGTCTCTGACTTCCGGCTTTCGGACAGGTGACTGGGGGGACCCAGGGCACGGCCCAGCGGGGCCGGGCCCTGCTTGGCGCGGCCCGGCTTGGTCCCCCCCAGCCCTGTTTCAGGCCGGCCAGGGGACCACCCCGGAGCGGCCCTGTACCATCTGCAGCCTGGCCCGGCCCCCCCCACAGCCCCGTTTCGGGCGGGCCATGCGCCCCCTTCACCCACTGCAGGCAGCAGCCCGGCAAGGAGAGATAAGCGAATTCCAGCTGCAAGGCCGGGTGAGATTAACTCTTTTAGTGCAGTAAGATTTCTCCAGAACAGATGAAACCTGCAGACA
>VXAD01007891.1:355915-406329 GCA_013399195.1 Dicrurus megarhynchus | reverse complement strand
AGTTGTGGGGAAAGCTGCAAGTTGAGGGAAGGGACTCTCACAGGCAAGCAGAAACCATTCCGGGCGGCCTTGCTGTGACACTGAGCCACAAGAGAACTGTTCAACTGTTGTCGTGTGGAGATGTCTCCATAGCATGAGCAAAAAAGACTCCTCTCCCTAAGTGGACTGAGAAAGGTTATTATAGAGATGGTAAACTGACTGAGAAAAAACCTTGAGGGTTGTTTTTTTACGTTGTCGGTAGGAGGGAGGAGAAGTGTTCTGAAGGTTTAATCTAACTTTTATTTCCTGCCTTTTAGTTTTGTTAATAAACTTCTTTATGCTTTTAAGGTTTAAGTTTTGTGCCTGCTTTGCTTTTCTCCTGGTTCTTATCTCACAGAAGGAAAATAAGTAAGTAATAGGCATTTTGAACCAAACCACTACACTAAAATTGGTGTTTCTGCCCGGTTACCCAAACTGAACCCGCTACAGACACCTGCAAAGAAATAGCATGACTGAGGAGCCCAGCATTTCAAAGTAATGTTAAGCATGAAGGTGTGATCATGCACTGACTTTATATAGCTCTGTGCAGCTGATCCTTATGTCCAAAGCAAGGAAAACATTGTTGAGTTCCTAGCATTGAGAGCCTCTCAAATACTACTGCTGTGGTATAGCCATGGACAACAAGGCTTGAAAATTGCTCTCATGCTTTTGATTTTTTTCACAAATGTGTTGGAAACATACATTTATAGAGTATGTATTCATTTCAGAAACACTAGTTTGGGTGCCCTATGCTGCAGACCACTTGTGTAAGACAGCACATAACTAGAGACCCATGAGTCTTGTCTGTTGAACACATTTTTCTGTGGCTTGCATCAATTTGACTTTATAACATATTGCTCAATTTTCTGGTGAAGAGATTGTGGGAGAAACTAGAACAACAGTTGTGGAAGGTGTTTGTGTGTCTTCCACTAACTCTTGACTAAGAGTGGAAGAAGGTTTTGCTTAAAAGAGAGTTTTCAGAAGTGTTTTACTGGCTAAAACTATTAATCTGAAGTGTTGTTTAACTCAAATCTAGGGTGTTAGTTAGAAGTTATAGGGTGTTCTTTTAGGGTTTTGAAAATCAGAAGTGGAGAAAATCATGAACAATACTTATGTTTTGCATGCACTATGAGTTCATGCATTTAGTATCTGACAGTTTTAATCAAGTCCTTTCGGATCTCTATTGTCACAGAATTTAAAGTCTGTGCCAACTTTTCTCTTTCCTATCTTTTTCACACAGGCCCCGAAAAATATATAATTATCATAACTTATCATAGTAAGAGCCCTCACCTACATGCAGGGACTTCCTTCTACTTTTCAGTGTTTTGGGTTTTTTTTGGTTTTGGGATGATTTTTGGAGTTCATTCAGTGGTTTTTTTTAGGGTTGTTGTTTTTGTTTTGTTTGGGGTTTTTTTCTAGTTTAGTTTTTTTTCTGAGGTGGCTGTTTTTTTTAAAATCACTACATTTTGCCTCAACTACCCTTTTCTGAGGTAACAGGTTAGAAATTATTCACTAAATGTCAGATTATGAATCTCTTCCTATCATTGGTGGTGTTACAAATTTCATTGACTTCGTTGAGAGTAACCACTACTCACTGTTGTGAGGACAGCAGTTGCTATCTGCTACTACAGGAGGAATGCTGTGGATGATGTGAAGATAGATACTCATCTAGTTTCTCTACCTTTGATCAAGATCAAAGTACGCTTTTTGAGATTGATGCTGTGTTAGATTAGGCTGACTTCTTTACTATTCCAATTTGCTATTCTGTTTTTCTTTTGAGTGTATAAAAATTGAGTTGCTTTTGTATTGACAGGCATTGCACTGAGAATATAAATTTGGAATTTTGTTGTCATTTTAAGTCTGTGCGCATTCTTTGTAAAAGCACATAAAGATACAGTGATTTCTTACTTAATCTTGATATGTGCCTGGAGAAAGTGAAATGAGCACTCAGACAAATGAGTTCACTCTTGGAAGCCTTACTTCACTATCTGGGAGACAGGTAAGAATTGTGCCGCCTACTTTGAGTTTATGCACAGTAGGCAGTAAATATCCTAAGTCTCATCTGTTTTGCAACAACAATGGGTGCTTGGAATGGAAGGAAAAGAAAGTGGTGCACAGCATCTTTCTGCCACTTGCAGGAATGTGACTTCCAGAATCAATAACAGCCTTTGTCTGAAGATATATTGAGAGGTGAAGTATTTTGTACTGTAGAAATTGAAGAGAGTTATGGAAGATTCATTTAGACTGCATGTAATAGCACAGAAAATCATGCACACCATCACTTCCAGATGTATTGGATGAACTTTCTTAATAATATATCTTCTAACTTCTTCAAACTCTAAATGTAACATTGTTGGTGTTTTAAGTATAAATTTTGCTCAGAAATCATTGTTCAGTGACTAATGAATACTTTGCTCCAAAGGACTTGCATTCTAAGGACGACAGATGGCTCAGCACAAAACAAAGAAGATGGTACAGAAAACAGCTAGAGGGTGCTCATTGTAGTTGGAATGTATTCATCCATTCTGGAATTGTGTGAGGGAAAGATATGAAGGAAGCTGCTAAGAGTGACACTTGATTGAACAGATGGAGAAGAATAAAGTGTAGAGATAGAGTTTGGAGCCAAAGACTTATCATTATGACTGAATGAGAGCCATAGTCAACTTTAGTCTACATATCACAGGAGCTAAAATTGAATTTTCTCAAGTATTTTATCTGAGCTTGCTTAAGTGTCATAACACTTTCATCTTTTGACTTTCATAGAGTCCCCCCCCCTCCTAATTACTTTCTCCTGCCACTTACCCACTGGAAAAGTATTCCACTAGGCACAGAGGTGCTTTCATTGACAAAATCCAGAAATCCTCCAATGATGAGACATTTAGTAAAAATATCTGGATAAAAAAATCAGAACATGAACAGAAAAAAACCCCAGCAAGCTAGTTTAGTTTTATGGTAGAGTTACAACTTGAATTAGATTACTACTTGACATTTACAGATTGGAACACAAAGTTTGCTTTTTAGAGAGAACCCTAATCCTTCAAGTATCCATGGGGATTTATTATAGTTATTAAAGTGAGCCCTGTCCTATCTTTGCCTCATAACAGAAGGTATTGCAGCAATGGCTGTATTTGCATGTGACAAGAAAAGAGACTGTCACAAGGAATACAGCTTCTTTAGCAACCCTGAACTGCTGTTTAAGGAATGCTAACACTGAAGTAGCATGAAGCTCAAACACAGCATATCTTTAAACTCAGTCTGCTTAAACCTTGTTGGACTTCCAATTCCACTAGTACAGGAAGGAGGATACTGACGTGCCAAAGCCAAGAAAATACCTTTGTAGATAAATTAAGGTAAATTAATATAATTTAATTTTCCTACTAACATAATAAGATTTTGCCTTTAAATATGTATTACTAAGTAGCACAGGTGAAATTAACATCTAATCTGGAATTTGCATGAAGCACTGTATGTAACACCAACAGATTGTCCAGAGAAGTTGTGGGATTTTTTTTCCAGATCTATCTGCATGATGCAAAATACCATCTGAGAAAAACAGATGGTCATGCCTCTTCAATCTTGCATTTCTATATATGAGCTTATAAAAATAAGATCTGTAGACAAATTAGCTAGAAATGTTTCCTATTTTATCTTGACCAGTGGATAAAATAAAGTCTCTAGAGTAAAACTTGTAGCAATAACCTAGGATTCCCTGTACCAAACTGAATACGTTAACTAGCAGACAGCTCTTTCTCCTCTTCCCCCTCTCCCTTTCCCTCCTCCCTCCCATGATATCCTGAAATCTTTTCTGCATAGTGACACAGCTTCAACAAGAGGGGTGGAATACATTTCCTTCCCTCCCACCTGCCCTCTCTCCCAAATGATTAGAGCACTTTTCAACAAAGTGGGAGATGTGGGTGTCCCTCCCTGCCTTATATACACTGAGAATACATTAAGTACGAAATTGCCTCCCAGGGGATGTGATGGAAATGCCACTTGTTCATTTTTAAACTGAATCTGAAAAAAAGTTTTATAGGAAAAAATTCTGCTGTAGCGAGGGAGAGATTACATGACCTTCTTGAGAAAGATTTTATTTTCTAATTTCTAATCTCTCTGGTACTGTGGTTTACTCCCTTCCAGTCTGTCAATTTTTTCATAGCATTGTGTTTTAGGAGATTTATTCAAAATGTGTGTGAGAAAGCCAACTGGTGATCTTCAAAGCAGACAGAATATAGCTTGGTTTCATCAGCTGTTTGAACCTGAATTACTGTAATGACTGTAGTGGAATTATTTTCTTTTAAATGAGCAAATCTGACACGGACTTCAAAGGGGAAGTAAATACATGTAATAAAGCTTCTATTTTCCTTTTTCTTTTCCTAAATGATTTATTTTATCTCCAGAAACACCAACAAATGTTCAAAGTTCTAGATATTTAAATAGGTACCAAGACGTCTGAAGCTGTAATCCTTGCTCTGCCAGTTCATTGAAAAATTGCTGACCTTATAAAAGCCTGTGTTCCTTTTCACTTTGATAACAGCTTTTGCTTCATCAGTCCACAATATGTATTACAGAAGTGAATCCATGCAGGATCAACTAATTGCTTGTACATGCATTTAAATATAAGTACCCTAGAATTCTTATCACATAACCATACATACATAATTTTATTTTAAGAAAGAATGAAAAAGTTTTTGTTCTCTTAAATTATTTTTGTGTTATGGACCTTGTTCTAACAATTACATTTTACCAGTTAGTGCTTTATGAAGCATGTTGGAATCTAACCAGCAACTAATATAAGAGCTCCAGTTTGCCCTCAGTACACAATCTTAAAGCCCATTAACATTTGTGAGAATTATATGGGCAACGTGCAGGGAGAATATAACCTTAAGCAAGTGAAAACTGAAGTTACTGTATATGTTTCATCCAACAAATGCAGTCTAGATTTTTCACAGCAGTGTGCTATATCAATTGAAGTTTGTTAGGCAGTAGGGAGAGTAATAAAAAGAGGGATAGTATGAATAAGACAAAACAAAGAAATGAACAAAGCTCTTCTGCATTAACTAGGACATAATCTACAGATGTTTCTCAGTTGGTAGAAAACAGATTTCCACACAGCAGTTGTATATAATACAAATGTTTGCACAGAATCCAGCATGATTAATATATAGAGCCATCTCTCAAGATTAGAAGCTTTATAAAAGAGTCACCAACTGACTAGAAAGAAGATGGCTGTCTGAAGTTGTCCAAATCTCCAAAGAAATAGATCAGTCTAAACTGTCAGCGTCAGGTGTAATTGAAGCAGAAATTCCTTTTAGCTGTGCCATCCCTGCCTATTTCTATCTTTCTGTTCAGAAATTTGGAAAAGATGGTGAACTAAAAGGAAAAATTCCAGGCAGTTGTGAAGTTCCAAGCCTAATATGTGAAGTTCCAAGCCTAATATGTGGATCAAAACTGTTAATGTGTGAGTGTGTTAAGCTTCACATATGAAGCTTTTATTTTCCTGGCTATGTCTTCCAGCTTAAAATTATCTTGGGACTTGACCAAACTAATTTTAACTTTGACAATATAGGCAACTAGTTGAAACATAGAGGTCGGCAGGGAAAATATGAATGGTGAAACACAGACCACCTATTTTGAATGACAGAATGTGAGTTAAAAGGAAAGAACAAACTCTAATTTTTCAGATTTATACTTTCCCTAGTGATTTTGATCAAGTTAGGAGTTGGAATCAATGGTCATTTTTGGTCCCTTCCAACTGTGGATATTCTACGACTCTATGATATTCTGTTCTATGATTCTAAGTTTCTTTATGTGAAAACACAATTTTGTAGCAAGTTTGGGGTTCTTTTGTTTGTTGGTTTGGGTTTTGTTGTAACAAATAGTTTTGTATGCTAAGCAGTTGGAATAAACAAAGTTTGTGACGCTGCTTTTCTGTTAGATTCCCCTAATTAAAGGTTCTAGTAAAGATAATATCTTCTGTCCTGAAACTTTTTTAAAACGCTTGGAAAGAAATGAAATCCTGTATCTTTCAGCATGAGGGACCCTGCTTTTATATTCTTATTGGTCAAACATAAGAATGAGAGGCTTTCCAGATATAGGCACCATAAAAATTATCTTGCTGCAGTTTGTTCTCTAAAACGTACATATCTTGCCTAACCCTTGGTTGTCTTGGTTTCCATCTGCATTCTCGAGGGAACCACCACTAGAAAATGCTGAATTTTGTTTGTAACTGTAATTTTAGATAATCTTGCAGGAAGGTAATTTACCTTCTGAAGGGGGCCTGTCCTTTTATTTTTAACATAGAGAGATCCCTTGTAGCTTGCTTAGAATTGACACCTAGCACTTTGAAGGATAGTTAGAGAAGAAGAATCTACTGTCAGCATTCTGCACTAAATGTACTGAGAGTTTATCATGGTGTCAACATGAGGAGAGTTAATCCACCTTGGAGCATTTCTGAAATCCTACATTTCTCTTGCAACACTTTAAAAACCTGCTGTAATAAATACAGCGGCCAATAGCACCATGCTGAGTTAGCAACATTCAGGGAACTGTTTTTATCTAGTGACAGTTATGAAGTTTGAAAGAAGATGAGGTCAGTTCTATGTATGTCGTATCAAAACACTTTCTGACTACAGCTTTCTCTTTTAAAAGAATAGAGTTCTCTTATCATAACCATAAAATTCCAGTCCTTATTATATTCTTATTTTTCATTAGCAAGAATATTTCAAAATAGAGGAAAAGAATCTCCTTTTGTCCTTGTAAGAGCTGATCATCTTCAGCATCTCTACTCAAGTTTTCTAAGTTCCTTAATTTTCTGTTTCATTACTGTTGCATCTTGTATAATTATACTCTGACTTCTGGGTACTCCTTTTCAAAGTTATACTTTCTTTAAGGTTTCATAGAAGGCTTGAACAGTTTGTGACTTGCCTGCTTTACCTTCTCTTATTGCTCCCTGTTCAAAAAGCCCTTGATGGCACTAATCATAATTATTTAACTGCTGTGTTTTTTTCTGTGCAAACTACTTTGTCTGTCTTTTAAGATTTTCTTCCTTCTCTAGCAATTAAACAGACATCACAGCACTGTTGTTTACAATTAACCTCTTGTTTACATATATTCATAAGCTCAGAAAATCTCCCTGCTTTTTATTGATTTGTGCAACTCTTTTTTGACATTCTGTAAAATCCTTTTCTTTTATTTTCTTTTTTTCAATGCTTTCTTCTTTCTTTTTAAAGAACAGAAGGCAATAATTATTACTGCCTTTAAAAATCCAGCTTGTAAAATCATTTCACTTCCTTGAAATTTTTTGAAATTCCTTATTTTATATGTTATTGCCAAGCATGCCTTAAAAGATCTGCCCTTAAGGTGCCTTGAGGCCAGTGTTTTAACGCTAATTGAACTGCAGGTAGTAGTATGTGATAGCCTTTTTTTCTGTGAAATCTGTGTCAAACGTGTATCCGAGGGCCTGGTAGCAAGAACACCCCATAACAATGATCAGCATCTGCTATTAATATATATTAATATAGCAGATTTTACATTTTTTTTTTCTCTCTGCAGAGATACTGTTTTCATACTGCTAAGTGACAATACGTATACAGACTAATGTTTCTAATGGAGAATGCTTGATGTTGCTGTCCTGTGCCCTTATTGTACTTTGAATATCTATCTAATCAGCAGTTAGTCTGCAACTCAAGTGTTTTAAGAGTGGTTGCTAAATTTATGCAGATGGCAAAAATTTTGTCATTTTTATACTGACAACATGTATCATGGTGAATAATGTATATGATGTGTTAATCAACAGGTTTTATATTTTAGGAAAGTCTGAAAGTTTGACACAATTTAAAATGTGTGAAAGGTCTCTGTACTAGATGTAAATATTATAATATAGGTAATAAATATGGTGCAGTGGGCAACCATATAGAATCAGGCATGAACTACTGTTTTAAATCCAACTGCTTCTAACTTGTCTTGGTTTAACCCCAGCTGGCAACCAAGCCCCATACAGCCACTTATTCACAGCTCCCCTTTCCTGGTAGGATGAGGGAGATAATTGAAAGAGTAAAAGTGAGAAAATACATGACTTGAGACAAAGACAGTTTAATAGAAAAAGTAAAAACTGTGCATGTGAGAAAGCAATACAAGGAATTCATTCATGACTTCCTGTGAACAGGCAGGTGTCCAACCCTTTCCAGAAAAAAAAAGGCTCCATTACTCCAAACACCCTCCCCTTTCTTTTTTATTTGCCCAGCTTTATATGCTGAGCACAATGCCATAAGGTCTGGAATATTCCTTTGGTCAGCCGGGGCCAGATGGATAATTTTATTAAACAGTTACAGATATCTCACCACATGCATGCAGAAAAGGTGATGTTTTTCACTGAGGTTGTTTTGCAGTATCAATAACCTGAAGCAGCAGATTTTGCAAGATTCCCTAAAAAGCAACTTGTGTCATATTCCATGCATTCTGTTCCTTTATTCAAGAGTGATAACAGTCTTTATAGGCACCCTGAATTAGTTTTGTTCGACTACAATTCAGTTCTTCCTTAAAAATAATAAAAGCCTTTCAAATGTTTTTTTTTTACTGTATCAGTTCTCCAATTCATTCTACAGGAAACTAAAGCTAGCATCTGAAATGGGTGAGAAAAAAAGAAATTGTAAGAAAATCTGGACAAAATAAGCATGCACTCCTGACCTCATCTTATCCAGATTAATTTCCCATATACACAAAAACCTCACACAGTCAAGAAACCAAGTCTGACAGTGCTGTGTAGAGACTGGAAAATAACACTAATAGAAACTCATATAAAGTAAGGATCTAGAATAACAAGAGCCATTTGCATCTGTCTGTCCTAGGCTGCTCTAAGTCAGTGAAAGAAGGAACGACAGAGTTACCTTCCTGTAAGTTCTAAGAACTGAATAAACAAGAAAAAGGACATGGTTTTGATGCATGTAGAAGAGATTTAACATTTTAAGCCTTTTGGTTAAAATGGACTAAATTTTTGTATAAATCTTTGCTGGACGTTTAGCAACAGAAAAACATTTTCAAAGATTGAACAGTAACTATACATTGAGGTCTAATATTCTTGAATCTGACCCATACTTGGGAAGGGAAATTTGAAAATAATGGTGGGGGAAGATGTTGTGTAAGTAATTGTATTAGGTCCTGTTTTTTACAGAAATATAACTTCCATAGTTAGGTGCAGGATATTTTGGATGAATGTGTGATTTCTGTTCAATACACTGTCAGTGGCATCACACTTCTTTCAAGAATTGGTAGAAAATTGTGTGAATTTTGGTTTTGCATTGTCAACCTAAACGACTTTAAGCATGGCTGGATGAAGTTTCTTTTTTTCCCTTAAAACCATAGTAACATTTTCTCCACTATAATAGCTGTTTAGCTTGCCACAATGACACAGGTCTAAATGTCCTTTCTGAGTAAGGGAACTACAAAAACCTTGGTTTTGGGAGACAGCGGGTATTTTCCCCTAGCTGTTACTGGAGTTATCTTTTCACCCATTTGCATTTCTACTTTTAAAGAAACAATGAAACTTGTTTGCATTCTGGTCCTCCAAAGGCCAAAGTGGGAACTTTGAAAGGAATCTCATGCCACATCTTCCCAAAGGGCTTAGAAAAGAAGTGTGCACTACAACCCTGACAATGTATAGGGCACTACTCATTGTGTCACAACACTGGTGCTTGATTATTGCTAAGATGTGTGAAATATCTTGGTAAAAGAAAGAATTTCATGTTGCATTTAAGACAGCTTAAAAGTAGGGGCATGGTTTCCCCCTGCAGATCTGGTGAGGGATTGGGTGTCACTGAGCTCCAGTTACTTTCTCATTTGACCCCTACAAATGATATCTTTATAGCTACGCTTAAACAATCCAATCCTTAATGATATTAAAACCATAGATGTATTCCTAAGAGCCAAAGAAGCACTTGTTGAACTTTGACAACAAGAAAGTTTTATGATTCCAAAATTTGGGGAAGAAATTACAGGGGACACTTTGTATAAATTTATTGGAGTTTGCTATCAAAGAACAGAGAATTAGAGCAAATAATAAGGGTATGAAATGCAGCTTTTTATTAGAAGTAGGAAGTTTGTGGTTTGAAATGTGAACCATGACATATAAAAACTTTTGGCCAATGTTTGCATTGAGATGTTTGGGCTCATTTACATTTAAAAGCCCTGGAATGAAAGTGGTCAAGTGAAAAACAGTTTCCAAAGACATTAGGGAAGCTCTTGTCACATCTTTTAGATTACCCTGAAAGGTGTAATAAATTTGAGAAAATATTGCAGCTCTTTCCCCATACATGATGCCCAAAGTACATCCATTTGGAAAGGAACAAAGTGGCCCTTGAATAGCAAATTAATATACTTAATTGGTTAGGGGTAAATATTTCACATTAAAGACAAAAAAGGCTTTAATATTAAAACTTATATATTTATCAAGCACATAATAATGCCTAATCCTTGAACAATCCTTGATTATCAGCAGAACAAACCATCTGAAATTCACTGCCATTAGCCAGATAACAAAAGCCAACAAAAATAGCTTTCTGTGAATTTGTCCTCAGACAATTAATAGATAAATGCACTATCTTACTATGATCTCCCTTCAAAACATTTTGTCTTTGATTAACCTTTAATTGTTTAAATTTCAACTGGATTTAAAAACAGTGACAAGGAGTTGTGCCGAACAAAGTTGGTTTTAGAACATATACTATTACAACTACATTTTGTAAAAATAATCATACTCACTATGCAAAGAAACTTAAGAGATAAAGTGTTTTTCCTGAACTTTCTTCAAGAAAAAAAAATCTACTCTATACAGTTAAAATAATCTCTTTAATATTGGTACCAAAATAGCAAAATGCTGTAATTATACCATTATTTTGTCAGTCTCTGTCAATCCATTGTAAGAAAATATTCTCTCTCTTACCCTTTATCCAGGTCTTAACACCTTCATAATGTTGTTATCTCAATTGTTTTAGAGTGCATGCTTTTCAAGTCAGGGATATGGCTCCTATTTGTCTGTAAAGTGCCATCATATTTACTGGGTTATATTAATAAATCAATAAAAAGTAGTAATTGGGTATCTTTTGTAGTTCTTAATGCCCATAACAATGCATTTACTTTGGCAAAGCAGACTATCTTGGTTATACATATTTGGCATATCTACTTCAGATACTGAACTGTTTTATTGTCCCTTATTAAATACAAATCACACTCAAGGTTTACCCACCAAAAGAGGAAAAGGTTATCTTTCCTGCCCAGCAGTAGCTTTAGACAGCAATCTGTCTAGGTTCTACTCATACTTTGACCTGCATCTATTAGTAAACTAAGCAGGGCAAGAGAACTTTTGCAGGACACTGGAATGCACCTGTCTGTGCTGTTATTTTATAATACCCCTTTGTGTGCTTTCTGGTTTGTTACAAAAAGCACTAACAAATAGCTCCCAACGACAGTTTCAGAAAGGAACAATTCCCAAAACACAATATAAATGTAACTTCTGGTACTGGAGGGTCTGAATGTTTTGGTATGGATGCATTACTAATACTGAATGCCAAAGAATTATCCCATTAGTTTGTTCACAAGTATAGACGCAGCCTTAGATGCTAAGTAATTTCTGTAGATCAAAATGCTAAGTAATTTCTGTAGATGAAAATATAAGTTTTTATTCTAAAAGGCTGAAACAGACTTGGAGCTGGTAAACATCCAGTAATCTTACTCTGGGTTCCCTGTTGCATAGCCATGTGATAGGGATTTCCCACAAAAACCCTCTTTTTTCTCTCCAGGAAAAAATTTATGGGAACAAAGTAAATATATTAAGTGTCGTGCATAACCTAGTCTTTATTTTCCACTAGTAGATATAGTAACAAACTAAATTTGTATTGAGAAGTTGTATTATGTGTGATACCGCAAAAATCTTCAGAAACAGAAGTGTGCTCTAGAGTTTGCCTAAATATGTATCTTTCTTCATCTTTACATACATTAGAAAAATTGAAGCACATATAGCCAGTATATTATCATGTAAGCCAAGATGCATAGTTAATTCCAGGACCACAGTTTAACTGGTGATATGTCCTCTAAATCTGCAGCTTATGCTGATGCAATAACCGGATCATGAATTTTTGAACATGGATTTATTCTGTCTGAAAATTTAGAAAAAAGTCTCATGTTCAGAAGCTCTTCACAGGCTGGTTTCACACATTGCACTGTTTTTTTTGGGGTTTTTTATAAACTCAACAAATAAAGAATAAAATGTGAGAAGTATATATATATATATATATAAATAAGAACTGTCTGGAGAGGAATTAATACCTTTTTAATGACAAGTAATTTTCTGGTATAGATTTCTAATAGTTCTACTTCAGGAACACTGTATGCAGCATTATATAGTATATTGAGAAGATATGAGTGGTTTAACCAAGTGTCTTAATTTTTCTACTTTGCATTAGTGTGAGACTCTGGATATTGAAATGGCTGTACAAGATACACACTAGATAGAAACACAGATTTAAACAGAATAATATTAGCAAAGATATTTAAAATTATTCAGTGTGTAAGATAAATTTCAAGAAGTCTTGTCTCTTAATATTGCAGTTTTGCATAACTGTACCTGGAGGTATTTTGCAGCAAAAGTATATTGAGGTAAACAGAGAAATTCAGATACATAATATCTAGAGCTCTATGATTCCCACTGCAGAAATCTCCATAATTATAGAGATTATAGAGATTGCACACTAATACTAATTCTCCTCTAAAACTGATGCAATTAAAAGATAGTAGTAGTTCTAAATTAAAACCTCAAATTTGCATTTGAAAGATAACAATTAGATTAGTCAATAAAACTTTGTGAAGTAAAAATGTAATCTTTCTTATTTTCCCATGGAAAAAACAAAGGAAATAAAGAACAGAAGAGATAGACTGCAGGAACAATGTAATTGTTTACAGTGGAGCTTTGTTCTCCTAGTCTCTGCAACACTTCAGTTTTGGATTTTGGGAACATCTGTTCACACATGTAATATGTATATCTACACTGCCATAAAAGATAGATGATAAGTTAGGCTTCCAAACTGCTGCTGCTTGTATTTTTGAGTTTGTCATTTTACAGTACTTTCTGTATCAAGAAAAACCAAAAAGTGTTTTTTCTTGACCATCAACCAAAAGTGATGGAGGAGGTAGAAGGAGGAAATGGCAAAGCCAACCTTTCAGCACTGTACAATAGTGAGATCAAAGTTCTCTTTGAATTCCTTGTATAGCTGCCAATATTGATTTTCAGAAATTTTGGAGAGCAAAATTATGAAAACTTTGTGAGAAAGAATTCGACATTACATAAAAATGGTTTCAACCATCTCTAGGTTTAAAAAGTATGATAGAAAAACTTGAGTGGAAGCTTTGGCAGAGTTCGGAGACTGGAAATGCTAGAGCTATTTTTTTGTAAATGAAGCATGGAAGATTAGGAATTTGATGCATATGTTTGTTCTCCAAGCAACAGGGATGTGTTAGAATTTGTGGCCTAATTTCTAATCCAAAAAAATGGATTGCAATTTTATTTAGTTATCACCTGCTGTGTAGAGACCTTGTTACAAATGAAAGGATCATAGAGGATGTTGTGGGTATAATGTATTTTTTTTCCCTCATCACTTCAAACATAGAGGAAATAGCTCTCTCCTTAAACCTTAATGAGTCAAGGTGAATTCAAACCAGATGTTTTCTGGTTTTATTCCCACTTACAAATCACAGATCAACTTGCAGCATAGAATGCCCTAAATGTAATGACCAACTAGTGCTCCCTCTTTTAGGACTGAATGTTCATGGGTCAGGCTCCAAGCTAAATGTTTATTTTTCTAACTGTTTTATAGGAGAGTTTTGTTAAAAGACTTGGCACAGTGCACTTTGCTTTAATTTTGGGCTTGACAACAGTCTTGGCCTCAGAGTGTGTATGTGTGTAATTTAGTTGCTGTGCTACTGGAAGTCTATGGAAGATTAATGAATGGTAAAACTCTGTGGCAGTTGTGAAGAGATACAGGGTAGAAAAAACCAGTTACCATCTGTTCAAAATATCTCTTACAGCTTTTTTAAGGAAAACCCTTATCAGCAGGAGATAAAGGCATGCAATAGTTTTAAATATTAATATTTTTTCTGATGTCAGTGGGAAGTTGTGGGACAGTGTCCTGTATACAAGTATACACACATGCATACATTGGTGTTTATGTGATGTACGTTTAACTGCTTTTAATGTGATATTTAGAAAAAAAAAAAACAGAAAAAATCAAAACAACACAAAAAAAAGGACTAGATACTTGACAGTTCAAGGTATTGAAAAAGTTATAAATTTTATTTTTCCCAAAGTAAGATGGAGATATTTACTTTTATATAAACTTTTTGTGTATAGTGCATATTGATTGAAATAAAATTTGGATGGATGTATCTAAAATTTAAAGCTATGTGATTTTATATAACCTTACCTTGGGACACCTTCAGTTTTCAGATGGACTTACTAGGTTTAGTAGAGAATCCAAGGAAAAATTTCAAGCTAGAGATATATGTTGCTAGACCATAAAATGCTTATAATTTGATTAACCAGCATTTCTCTGTATCTTGGTTTTCAGAAAAAGTATATAATGAAAGAGAATCATACTTTTGAAGAGGAGCTGAATCTGATTTGGTTGTTAATGTCCCTCAGCAGACAAATCTAGAGGCAGTTCCAAAATCTCTCCAAGCCTGTGAATGTTTTAACACTTCCTGTTATATAAATATTTGAGGTTCTGTATTTTTAGGGGTTAATTCTGTTGACCGAACTTCATCAATAACAGAAAAGATGGAATTTCTGTCTCTTCAGAGGAGGGACATCCTAACTCCTTTGAGTGAGATCAACTTTCAGAATAAATCAGAGTCCACCTTGAAGCAGAGTGTCTAGGCTTCCTTTAAAACCAATCCAATTCTAGACAGTATAGTCACCAAAATCTGGAGAGCTTTTCAGGGGATCAAATGCAGATGATTACTGTGGGATGCAAAAAATAATTCTTCTACTCCTCGTGAACTGCAGCAATGAAGGAAAAAAATAATCTGGTGACACATAAACATCTGCAATTTTACATGCCATGAGGTTATTCCACCTGGCTTTTAACTGCTTCTTCAGAAGGGTTCAAGTCTCCTCCAAGTCTTGTTGGCTGTCAATCAAGCTTCACGTTATTGCTTCTGGGAGCTTAGGGCATCTCAAACAGAATGAGGTTGGGTGAATCTCGTCTGCTGTTTTTGCTAGGGTTGAATAGGAGTTTAGATCAACCAGATGACAGGTAGCTGTAGATGTCTAAATGTAGATGGACTGATTCCTGTTCAATTCAGCAATGATTTAACTGTTTGTCTTTAGCTTGACTTGTGTGATACTTGAATACAACTTAAAATGTTTAAGAATATCTGCCAAGTTTAGCATGCTACTGGAGTCTTTGGAGAGGTGTCTGGAAGTGTGGATGGAAGCCAGAAGTAGAGTCTGGGACATTGAAAAAGAAGTATGTGGACAGCTGAATCGAGCTTTTTGCGTGCCTTTGCATTTGCAGAGGGAAATATACACTCTGGAAGACATTGGCTTGAAAATCAATTTAGATAAATATACAAGAAACAGAAGAGCAAAGACATTCTGCACACCACCGAAGTCTGCTCGTCTTTACTGGTTACAGCAGGAACACAGGAAAATCAGCTTAAATGCAAACTAGATTTTCACATACTGCAAAAACTAGGTAAGACTAATCCCATGCATGTTTTATAAACTTTCCTCGTCTTTCTCTGTTATTATCCTGCTACCTTTGTTTACTCTGTGGGTTAAAAAAAAAGGAAATAAAAAGTAAGGATACTTTTTTTCTGCTTTCATGCAGATAGTCTTTTGCCTTTGCATGGTAATCCATGAACTACCATAGAAAGTTCAGAAAAATGCACAAACTGTTTTTAAACTTTCTGCATTATAAAATGAGCCATCAGAATTGGTTGTGCTCTATAAATTGCACATTAAGCAAGTACATATAAGAGGCCAAAGCATGCACAATGTAACAAACATATTTATATTTTATTTCCTTCTTGTTTTCTATAAAATTATTCTGCACTTTGATTTGTTTTGAGTTTTTATTTGCCATTTGTCTTTTATAATGAATAGGCTTAAAGATAATCTAATGTCATCTCACTCAGTCCATCAAACATTTAATATTGTAACAGTAACCAACATTAATTTTTCTAATTAGAAAAAAAAGAGTTTATTTTCTGTGACATGTAGAATTTCAGGGACTTTTAATCCATCACACAAAGTGCATTATCATATTTGAGCAGAAAACTATATTTTTTAATTAAAGCGCTGTACACAGAAAAGACTAATAATTTATTATACTTTTATGAATAGTAAAATATTCTTTCAACACTAACTAGTCTATTCATTTTTCTTTCTTCAAGAATGATTAGAGTCTACCAAGGCAAAGCATCTTTGGTTGAAGCATTAGACTTTTTATTGTGTTTATCTTAAACTGTGTGATAGGTTTTAATAGTTTCACATATGTTCAAACTCTACTCTTTTCAAAAAAGCCAAAGTTACATTTCTAATAGAATATTTACTTTTAATAAAATCTTTATATTATTTTCTTAAAAAAGGTAGTGTGTATAAAACTGAGAGATCAAGTAATCTGTTCCTCTTTCCTTAGACCAAGTGATACACAGGAGCCAGGTTGAAGATAGAAACCCAGGTTCAGGCACCAGACTGGCATAGGGCATGAAATAAGGTAAACTGCAGGCATCAGACCTATGTGATAAAGTATTAATTCATGGAGTGACTATTAAATTAGCCTGAATTTTTTAATCTTGTTGGAGACAGGAGCTATTTTTACTAAATGTTGGAGTACAGAGAGATGGATATCCTTAAAGCCCTGTTTTCTGAAATCTGTGAACATCTAGCATGAATAAGAGTTTATTGTGGGACTCTGAATTGGACAGTCCTCTAGTGGATATACAGCACATTTCCTTTGAAATTAATGTCATAAGAGACAAAATTCTTCCAAATCTATGTTTTATTACAACACAAATAGAAGTAAAATTAGTCTTTAGTTGAATAAAATCTAGTCTGCTGCATAGGAAAGACACACCTTTTCCTTTCATCTTGCTTTTCACTGAGCTACTCCAGGCAGTTAGTATGTTCTAATCCTCTGGTCAGATTGCAAAGTCTCCTTTTTTCTTACCACCATGCTGGAGACTGTTTCCTAATATAGCCTCTTTTGTTTTCATCAGGTTCCCAGGGTCTTCTCCTGGCTAAAGTCTTGTCCATTTGGTCACTAGAATAATCTTTCCACGCTGCCTAATTACCTGCTCAGAGGAAGGGAGAATCCTATTAGCAAAAGGTTCTGTTCCCATATTGGCTATGCAAAAAGTGTTGGGGTTTGGTTCATAAACAGAATTTTAATTTCAATTACAGTAACAACCATATAGGATGAGATCCAGACTGCTTGTTTCCAGAACCAATTTAATTGTTCTGACACTTAACAGAAGGTGACAGGTGCAAGGTAAGTTTATTCAGATTCTATAAATTGAGGGATTATGTTCTCTGTGCAATCACTCCAAAAAAAGTAAGTGCTCCTGAGGCTGAACAGGATGTGGTCAATAAGACTAAACAATGTAAAATCATATGTACAGAGACACATTTGCCTTTTTGCCCTTCTCTGCAGGTTAGTAATCCAATAAAATTGTGCTTATATAGTGATGCAATTAAGTTCTTGATCTCAAGTTTAATCAGAGCAGACCTGCTAACACATCAAATTTATGTCCATATTTGGTATGTTAACACACACTAAGCCTGTCTACACATCGTCAGTTACAGAGTCAAAGCTAGGGGCTGGAATCTAATAGCTGAAATGCATCAAGGAACAGCTTCTTAAATTACTTTTAGGTCTGAAAGATTTTGTGAGCAATTCTAGTTAGTCAAAAGAAAAAAAAAAGATGATAAAACTCATAACCAGAAGGATATTTTTAAAAAAATGTGCTGGGGTTTCAACCCATCAGTTTCAGTGTCTTAATTGGAAGTGGTGGCTAACCAAGTTAAAATGTTCCTAAATACAATAAGTAAAAATCTTCCTAAACACCACTCAAATGGAAGTCTTTGAACTACAGACCTATTACATTTCTTTGTCCCTGCAGCAGGAAGGGTGGATTTAATTTTGGATTCTGAGTGCTATCTGTTTACATTCAGTGCTATCCTTACCTTTCAGAGAAGCTCCAAATTGCACCATGTTACATTTTATTAGGTTGATGGTTCAGCTGGTAAACCTCAAAGGGAAGATTTAAGGCCTTACTGAAACAGCTACATAAACATGTCTTTAGAGCTGTTTCCTCCTTTTGAGGATCAGGACCTTAGAGTTCTCATGTGAAGGCACATGATTAAACAATCAGACTTTTTCTGTGTCAGGAGACAAGAAGAGGATAATATAGAAGTGCCCACCTTTTGTACAGTAGCTATGAAACTGATTCAGAGCTCCTACTAGCAGAAATTAGGGGGTTCAAAGGGGCTAAGGGACAAATTCCAACTCTTCTGTTGAAGCTGGATCATGGAGAACCTAGAAGGTAAGAGATAGGGACTGAGAGAAGAGAATGCAGCTGGAAAGTAGCTCAGAAATTACTGTGTTGCTGAAAGAAGGAAAAGTTGCAAATTCTTTTCATGCTGATTCTTCCCTTTTATTCAGCAGATGTCTAATACTAAAAGGAATATATATTTCAGGGAGCAACACTTTTGTATTT
This sequence comes from Dicrurus megarhynchus, assembly GCA_013399195.1. NCBI lineage: Eukaryota > Metazoa > Chordata > Aves > Passeriformes > Dicruridae > Dicrurus > Dicrurus megarhynchus. Next base: position 387,546 of record VXAD01007891.1, on the reverse strand, counting down.
AATATATTAGAATATAATTATTTATATTATTTTTATATATATTTTAATCATACGCACACATACACAAACATACATATAACTGTATGTGTGATATTTTAGGCTGGGTGGAATGCAACTATGGTCTGTGGAAGGGTTGATTGTGGCTGACCTTGTTGGCTGAGTATTTGAGAATTAATCAGTAACCAATTCACATAATGCTCCTGTTCTCTTGTAGAACTCACAAAGTAAATTTAGCAATATCAACCTTTAGGCCTTGAATCACTGGCTTCAGCTAGCTTACTTCAAGTGTTTAGATGTCCAAGAGTCTAAGCAGCCCTGATGATAATATAATTACAAAGGACTATAAAGAAAGGGACAACAGGTCAATGTGACCCAGGATTTTTCTTCCAGTTTGCTTGTGAAAGGGTACAGGAGCAAAGAAACTACTTTATTGGTTAGCTTTCTTAACATACCTGAATGAATGGCTTTGGAAATTCTCAAACTCAAGCATGAAGTGAGGCAGGACAGTTTTAATTCTCCCGGGTAGACTTTTACTCCATGAACTTGTCATATTCCTTTTTAAACTCACTTAGACATCTGGCCTTCAGAACATCCTGTGGCATTGCATTGCTTAGTTTAATTACACATGATATCAAAAGAATATATTTTGAGAAATTGTGCGTCTTTTACCAAATGGACATCCCTTACAAAGGAAAAAAATTTATAGTTTGTTAATATCTACCATTAGATCAATAATCCATCTGGAAAAAAAAAGACTTCTGTGTGATTGAAGTCCAGTCTTTTTATTAGTTCATTTGTATACTTACCATACATATTGCCTATTCAGTTCCTTTCTCATAAACCTTGACTTGCATTTTAACTTAAGACAATTCATTACATTGAACAGAAATACAACTGTGGCTCTTAACAAGAGATACTTGAAAATACTCTATTTCTGATGTCTCTCCTGGTATTTCAGTAGAAGAATAGAATTTGCTCTCCTATTCCCTGGAGGCTCCCAGCTTTAAATTGGGTTCATCAAAGGCTATTGGTTATATGAAGTTAAATAATAGAATCACAGAATGGTCTGAGTTGGAAGGGACCTTGTGGATCACTTAGTTCCGAGTGCCTGCCATGGGCAGAGACACTTTCCACTAGACCAGGCTGCTCAGAGCCCCATCCAACCTGGTCTTGAACTCTTCCAGGGATGGGGCATCCACAACTTCTCTGAACAGCCTGTTCCAGTGCCTCGCTACTAACCTAGTGGAGAATTTCTTCAAAATATCTAATCTAAGTCTACCCTCTTTCAGTTTGAATCCATTCTCCTTTGTCCTATCACTACACACACTTGTCAAAAGCCCCTCTCCAACTTTTTTGTAGGTCCCCTTCAAGGGAGGCTGCCATAAGGAACCTTCTCTGTGTTGTACAACCCCAGCTCTCTCAGTCTGTTTTCATAGAACATATATATTTTTTTTCTTCTTGTAATAAGATGCATTTATTTTTTTAATTCTGTGTAATTTTATAAATCAGGGTCTATGCTTTGTGTTGAACTTGGGCCTTCACTGTATCTCAGAAAATAATCCTCATCATGTTATTTGCAAAGGCCACATGGTGTTTTGTAACCAACCTCAGGCCACGGCTACTCATTCACTTATAAGAAAGCTGGATTTAGCCCTCATTTTTGAAAAGATATGAGAAATGTAATCAAATGCATTTTGTAAACATCAGATGTTTAATCCAGTTCTTCATATTCTGGACAGAAGATTTTGCTAATAAGGAAACCTTGCTTAGAGACTAAAATTGGAAAGCACAGATCAGAAAACCAACAGCAGCACAGTTTAGCCACACAGTCCATTATCTACTAAAGGAAAGGATTTTTAATGAGATTTCCCTGACACTGGTGTTCTTCTATCACGACCAGGACTGCTAATGTACCAATCAGACCAGAGCAGGGTTGCTGCCAGCATTCTTCCTTAAAGGATGCATTTTTTTTTGTTAAGACCTGTTAAGTATTTAACAGGTCTGCATTGTACTCAAATCCTTACAACACAGTTTAGTTTTTCATATTAAATAAATCAGCCTTCAGATATGAAACATGGTTCATTTCAATGAACATGCATTTTTTTCTTCCAAATGTCAATATTAATGGGGATAGAGGTGAATGGGTGGCTCTAATAGTGTTCCTTTGTTGCCCTTTAGGAAAAAATCTCTCAGCTATGGAGTAATACAACATAATACTTTACTTTCTCCAAGTTATCGTCTCAGCCCAGGCAATTAGACTAGCTAGCACAGATGAATGCAACACAGAGAATGTTGCTTATACAAACCCGATTTTAGTTGTCATGTTGGTAATTAGGAGTGGTGGTATGTCTAATTTATTTAGTTATCTACAGAATTTAAGCTTTTTTTATTGTTACTTGCCGGTTCTGAAATTGAACACAGAGGATATTGTGCTGGGCATGTAAAAATGAGAATTCATGCAAAACTGTCTTGAGGAAAATAAATATTTTAATTTTGTGCTATAGTGTAACTCTAGATGTGGCATAAATTCTATACTGAAGTCCATTTTAACAGAGTTTATGAAATACTTCCACTTAATTAGGTGACTTCAATTTAATTTCAAGAATATTACAGTCAAAGCATCGTCCGATGGTTAAAGAATTACTCTACTATAAGGTGTTACCAAATTCTATTTTGCCATGCCTTCCTGTTAGGACCTTTGGCAAGTACTGAGAATCATGGGAGGAGTTGTGCAGAGTTTGGGTACCGGATTTACATTAAACACATAAAAAAAGTAGTAGTCTTAGGAATTGTAGCTGTGGTTTTCTTCCCATGTAGTTGTCATACAATATAAATAGAATACAAAACAAACCCAAAACAAATCAAACCAACAAAAAAAAAAACAACCCAACAACAAAAAAATCAAACCAAAGCCAAAACACCCAACAGTGTGTGCTTGTTCTCTACTTTTGTTCCTCTTTCAGTAAGTCTTTATCTTTTTGCTGCATAGTTTATCTACCTGACTGAAAGAAATGAAAATGTCTCTGTCTGGTATAGCACAGTAATGAATTCATTTTCATAGGAGCAAGAAGATTTAGTTTTGAACACTAAGAAAAGATGGAGGTATTAAAGTCATGGTTCCACCTTATAAGGAAGACTCTTACCTTACATTCTTTCTAGGATTGTGTACTGTATAATAGTGACCCCCAAGAGTAAAAACTCAAGAAGTTAGCAAAGGCCTTGAAAATACAGGTCCAAATCTATACATAAGGCCACAAAAATATAAACACGGTTCATATATGGTCATAGAAGAGTGAAACTTTAAGAGCTAGGGAGAACTCACTTCCCTGTATAACAAGGAGAAAATAAAATCCATGAAGAAGATAGTATGAATATACATTGAAGTCTGCCACAGCTTCTATCAACATGAGAACTGGAAGAAGAGCGAGGAATTGCTGAAGAGATGTTTCTCTCAGGTAAGGACACAACACCTGATCTGAATTGCTACCTACCTGCAATCTTGTTCCTCCTTAGCAGAAAGTACTGCTCTCTCAATTGCATTTATGTTTTGTCTAAACATCAGAGATAATCAAGGGTCAGTGCTAAAACATGTGTTTTTACCTTATTTTGTTTAATAGTAGCTTGCATCTATGTTCTCCATCTATGAAGTCTACAGACTGTATTTTGCTTACATCTATCTTCCCCTGTCTAGATAGACAAAAAATGTTTAGGATATTTTTTAGACATCCTTTGTTTTTCTGAAATTCTCAGGTCCTAAGTGATGTATATGACTATAATTTTTCCATCCTGGAATTAGATTTGAAGAAAGTATTTTGAATAACACCAATATTTAAGTTCCCTCTTAGGTGATTTGACCCCTAACTTTGACTACCAGTTTCCCTCCCCTAAGATTAGTTTATTTTCTATTTTCTTCTGGGAATAGGCATCAAAGCCCTTTCTTTGAGAGTCTGGCATTTCAGACCACTCTTAATAAAAGGAAGGGTAGGTGGAAATGCCCTCCCCCACATTTTTTTCTAGGAACCAGTTCTTAGGACATTTACTTGGAAAGATTGAATTCTTTGCTTCAGTGAGTCTTACTTGATGCATAGAAGAACAAATTGCACAAGCAGGAATGAAAAATGCCTGCTCCAGAAATCCTTGTAGCCTATTTTTTAGTGTGTTCACTTGGGACATGGTCTTACATCTCGCCTTGTAGAAGAAAGACTTAGGCCTAGGTCACCATTTTGGGAAAGTGTCCCAAACTTCTGTAGGGAGAAATAGTATTTGGGAATGACTTGTTCTAGTGTTTTCTTGGAGCTTGAAGTCAGAACTCTGAGCATGTCTGTCAGTTCACATCTGGCACATGAGTTTGTGAGTGATGCGACAATGTAACCATGAAGTTGAGTATTACGGTTTGTCAGGACATAGCTGCTGATGATGACTGGAAGCAGGCACTTACAGGCTTACATCAGTATATATCAGTATGTTTATTGGCTAAATAAAAGGCAACTAGTTCTCCAAACAAAGAACAAATAGCTTTTAAACTTGCATCCACTCTAATAGGGGCTACATCTCTATGTAACAAAGAAATGTGTTTGGGACAGACCAAAGTAGATAGATACAAGCTGAAATCAAAGACTTAAGAAGTGTGGGTGATCAAGTTCCTATCTGGAAGTTTATTTCTCTGTCCTTTTTTTAGGACAATCTGTAGAGCAAGCTTATTTAATTTAGCTATCTACCTGCACTCATTTTCTTCATTTCTTGATTTTTTTTTCTTATACAATATCAAGTACTTGTGCACTAGTGTGATGGTTACTGAGATTAGCTGTGGCAAAGGAGAATACACAATGTGGTTAAAACAGCTTACCACTAACATTGTGGGCAGGTTACCTCTCATGCTCTATGAAGCTATCTCTTCAAAAGTGTTTCAAATGCGCTATTCTTCATTTTCTCAGTGGCAGTTTTGTTTTCCAAAATGCTTGTTGACTCTGAAGTCAATGGGAGAAGTTCTTTGAACACTAAGGGTGGGATTTTGTCATTCTGTGATTCACCTCCACTAGTGTAAGATGTCTAATTCCAAGCCACTTTGGTCTACAACCTAAAATAGGTTTCACATACTCTCTTAAATTCTAAGTGCTCTGACCATCAGGTGCATGGGCATGAGATGCATCTCCACCTGGCCAGCCAAAATAAACATATGCCTTGGCTTTAATCTTTCCCTATTAGAGTTGCTCATTTGTAAAATGAAGACAGTAACACCCCTCCATTTCACTGGGCAAAGTAGAAAAGTATTTCTGCTATCTTTCAGCTTTTAAGTGCCTTCCGGTGTAACCTTAATAGTCTTCCAACATGGTCTTGTAATAACCGGCATAAAATGTAGGTTTTGCTACCGTAAAAAAGACTTTGAGGTCAAATTTCTGCTGCTTGATCTCTGTCTCTTAGAGATTGGTTTGTAATTTTGAATTGCCTACAGTTCACCTCATAAGCTTGAAGTAAAAAACAGAGAAGAAAGAAATTAAAAACCGAAGGGACTTATCACAGTCTTGAATCTTTGCTCTGTGTTTCTATCTCCCTAGATAATACTTCCTGGGTTTTTGAACCTGTTTTGAGCTGCTATAAGCTTTTGCTCATTATGATATTAATTTTTTTCACAGCTTAGATGTAAAGCTTTGGTTGTTCTCTTTGTTTCATGCATTTGTTTCTGCATTTTGGCTAAAAGATTTTATTTACCTGAAGTAATAACCTTGCTCTGAAAAAACACTTGTTCCATGCAGTTTTGATCTATTCATGTGTATGCCTCTGTCTCCTCTTTTTATGGCGATGTATTCTGAAATGTACTACTGATATGGTTACGGGGAATCCATTATTTGAAGCTGTATGTTTTTCAGTTTTTGAGAGCATGGGGGATTTTAAGAGGCTATGTATTCAATACAGCAGCAATAATGGTCCTGCTGAATATGATAATATTTTGTGATTGTTACGTGTTAGACAGGTACTTGAACACACACGACCTCTTCATGCCAAAAAGCCCCCATATCTACTATAATGCTACAGCTTTTCACGCTCTCCCTGCTGAGTTTCTAATGCAAACTATCACAGTGTGTGGTCCCCACTACTGTAAACATGAATTCCTCTCTCATTGTGACTTTATATCTTCTACACTGATTATAATGATTCTCTATCAGCTCAAAGCTGTCAATGTGCTCCTGAAAGAACTGCTAGTCATAGCAAAGAAAAAAAAGGAAAAAGAAGGTCTTGGATACCTAAAAAATATGAAGTGTGACCAAAATCAGGAAAAGTTTGAATTTCTTTTACTGCTTAGTTTCATGTAAATGAATGTATATTTATATATGCTGCTTCCTTTTCCTTTCCCTGTTTTTTTTTCTTTAAGTAATCTGAATAATTTAATGCAGGGAGTAGCTCTTCCCCTCCATTTCATATCTTTTGGAGATGTAAAGATGCATACATCACGCAGTCCATCTATTTCATCAGTTTCTGTCCTTGCCAACATCAGTTTGCACTCATTATATTCACCCAGCCCACTGCAGTGCTAGATGTGAAGCAGGTCTGCTTCCTTCTATTAGAAAACTTATCCATGGTTAGTATCACTTAACTGTACCTTTCAAAGGCAAAGCACTGACGAGGATGTCACTGTCTTTTTGCACAGAAGAGGACACTTTATTATTGCAAGAAAGAAAATAATAATGTCACAGTGTAAAGCTACTGTGTATCTCCTTCATCAGCCACAGCAGGAAGCAATACTGCATGTGGTAGTTTAAATCTTCTTCAGTGATTTGACAGCTTCCAACTGAGTAAAAGAGTCCACATCTTTAGAGGGATTTAGAGGACTTGGAGCATCAGCCTTAGACTTCAAGAACTTGGAGTTGTAGCACAAGCTCATGATCGCATGAGTCTTTCTCATAAACCTGGCAATAATGGTGAGCTGTGTTATAACAGTGTTTCATGAGAAAAAAGCAACAATATTGGGTTTTTATGAGACAGAAGCAATGCTCTCATTATCTAAAATATGAGGAATTTCAGACAATCAGTGTGGACAATATTTTTCTTAAAAATATTAATTTCTCTATCAAAATTGAGGAAAATATGTAAGCAGTGGTGGTATTTCTACTACAAACCTGCACTATTTAGGTATGAAAAGTTCTTAATCTACTCTCTACTCCTGGAACAAACTTGGTCATAACATATCTCACACTTGCAAACAAGAAGTACAGGTGGTAGAGAAGCAGTTATGTTGTTCTAGCAACAGTTAATGTCTACTTTCATTAATTACAGCAGGGATATGAATCAGACAGATTATCTACTATTAATTGAAATAAGAAAGTGATCAATATGACTTTTAATTGCACAAAGGGCAACAAATGCCCTGGATGCCTTCCCATAAGTTAGCAACTGAAGATAATTTTTGTGCTGCTGCATTCTTCACACCAATCATACTCACAGGAAAAGAAAGCACAGGAGTGATGTTCAATAGACTAAATTTAATGGTGCTCAGTGATAATCAGGGCCTTCAGATACAATGCTAATAGTAATGTCAAGCACGATTATATTTTCAGATTTATGTGAAATTATTGAAATGCTGTTTGCTATCATTTTTGTCCAAGGTTCATCCAGTTGTTTATGCAGTATGTCAATATTGATTCTACATAGTAAAATGTTTATAGCAGGGGCCTAGTGGCTAGTACATCTAACATCTCCAGTGCCAGCAGCAAGTGATTTCTGCCAAGGATTGGTGGCAGCATGCCAAGCCATCCAGTGCACAGTTCATTTTTGCTATCCTATCTGGCTTTGTATTATTATTGTGGGGTTTTTTAAATCACTTATGTTTCTCCTGAATACTTTTTCCTTTTACCTAACAGAGTGTGCAAAAAACCCAGAGGCAGATAAAAGTATTTTTGAAGGCTATTTCTCAATGTAAAAAAAAAAAAGATACATCTAGTAAAAATGTCACTCAAGTTATTAGAGCTGTTATATGTGATTGGTGCTGTGTCATTTAGCAAAGTGTTGCTCAGTGGGTACAGCAGCTGGTATATATGATTTTCTATACCACCTGCAAAAATATCCCATACCATATAATCAACCACCTGGATAAAAAAGAAGGGTAGTGAGACACTGTTTATTATGTAGCAGCACCCATATTTTCCTTAAACTTGTGAGTACATAAACAGACTGATAGCACAGACATGTGTACAGGATAAGGTTTGTTAAAGCTTTTCTGTTCAATAAAGCATCTACTGCCTGCTGTTCAGATAGTATCGAACAGATCTGCTTATTTCTAATGAAGGTGTTTGGGCAATTTTCTGGCACAAATGAAGTAGAATTATGTACTTTAAATGTTCATTAAAAAAAAAAAAAAGGCATTCAACCAGCCATCACCATTTTCCTGTAACAGATTGGAAACTACAAAACATACAAATGGAACCTCAGTGATAAATTGGTATCATTAGTACTGTTGGGATTACTCATTTGCTTAGAAAGATCCTGTCCAGTGGCAACATTTCAAACAACTGTTTTAACAACTTCTGATTAGCAAGCTGCCCTCTAACATACACGAGAGATACCCCAGATCATCACTGCTCAGCCAGCTCCCTCCCCACAGTTCCCACTGCTATTACATTTGCAGTGGCCGCTGTGATTCATTTCCATGAAGCTACAGCAGTTTAATCCTGCTGGAAATCTGGCACTTGATCTTCAGCATCTAATGCAACACACCTTTTCATGGCCTAACAGTACTCTGAGTGAGCCAGAAGTAGTTTTACTAAAGGCTTTGAAAGACACATTCTCTGGCTGCATGAGGATTTTATGTATCTGTGTTTCATTAGGAAGCCAAAGTTTAGTGCTGCATTACTGTCCAAATGAGGTTAAGGGGACCATACAGGAAGTTCTTGGGTGATGTTAGTTATCTGACATTTATAAATATCTTGTAGTTTTTGTTTACTTTTTTTTTGCCTAAGTTCTTAGCATCCTTCACAATTGATGTTTTGGAGGCAATATCATTTATTGAGCCAATAAAATGATGAAGTGTATTTGTAAGTAGACTAATTTTTGTTTCATTTTTACTGCTCTTGTGGTTAGATTTGGTGTTGGTTTGCAAAAATTATTTTTATGGTATAATAACAAAATTAATTTAATTAGAAAACTACATGAAAATGTGTAGAAGGACACGAACTCTTTCAACTTCAGGTCTCTAATTCATATCTGCTAAAGTAATAACTAACTTGGAATTTTTTTCCATCTGTTTGTTGTTTGAAGTTCTGCATAAAATGAGCAGAAAATCTAATTCTTATTTCTGGTGGGCCAGTAAAATCATCATATGTGACACCAACTGGTACTTTTGTCTGTAAAGGCAAAGACTGATAAAAAATGAGAAAAAAGAGGAAAAATTGTTCTGCCAAGAACAGTCTGGTTGGAAGAGACAAGAAATAAAGTCAGATAAAAAACAGGAATACAAAAATCATAAACTGAAATGAGGATAAAAGTTTTGGTGGAGATAAAAAGCATTTTCAGGACTTTTAGCAGGATTCCATTAGAACAATATACTTGTACAGACTGCAAAACTTCTTGAACCGTAGGCACAGAAAAACACTAAACATAGATTATCATGGAGAGGAAAAGCATAAAAATACCTACTGTTATCCCACCCTTAGGAAAAATAATCTATTTACTTAGAGCAGTAACACTAATTTTCTTTGCCTGATTTGAGAGAGTTTAAAAGGTGTGTTTTTCTGAAAGTTCTTGCTTAACAGCTAGTGGAGAATGAAGTCCAGATAGTCACACATTTAGTAACTTAGAACACAATCTGTCACAGCACACCAACAAAGAGATAATAAAAATAGCAATAAAACAAACACTAAAGAAAACCCCACCTTGATCAGTAAAACTGGCTTGGAACTAACCTTATATAGAATCAATGTATAGCTTCAAAGAGAAGTTGATTTTTCAGGGTTGTCAACTCAATATCTTATCCCATTGAAAAAAAATCTCTTCAGAAATTTAAAAAAATAAAAATAAAACAAAATGAATAGTGCTAAAACACTAATTAAGTCTGTTTTCAAATTATGTTAATGAAACTACAAAGAAAATGCAAATCTAAAAGTCTCCCGAAATTCTAACAGTTGTGGTGTAGCACCATGGCTGGTAGTCCCACAGCAATACTTCCACTGCCCCCAGGAGAATACCATATTAGTGGTTCACAAATGTGCATTAAATTAATCTGTTTGCTCAGTAAGTGTTTGCAATTTTTTGGCGAGTGGGGATTTATTTTGAACTCTATTCTGTGGGATTCAAAAATTGTGGAGTAATGCTGCCATTTGAGTCACAGAAGTAAAGCGAGCAAAAATCTGTCACTATTCGTAACACTAATATCATTCTTCAAGCCTCATGACATCAGCCAGCAAGATTCTCTTCATTTTAAGTAAGATATAAGTACACTTATAAGTAATGTTATTTCAGCCCACTAGAAGCCTAAGAGGTCCCACTACAGCAGTATAACAGTCACAAGACTAGTGATGCAGCACTTTAGGAGCGCTTTGCCTGCCTAATCATGTTATAAACATATTCATAGTAGTCCCATGGAAGTCCAAGACTGCTTTTGTAGTAGGGTACTTATGCAGTACAAATGAAGCTCACTTTGTCACTAAGGAGAGGCTTTTTAACATTTTCTTTGGCACATGGGACTCCTGTTACTACAAGTTTTCCATTATGTTTTTCCATACACAAACACCAACCATATACTTTGTCAGATTGACCTTTCTTTGATATTAATTGAACAACAAAACAAACAAGAACAAAGGCGAGCATCCGTGAGAAACCATGAGAGTGTGTATGTCTTTGCACTGCGCTAAGCACAAGCAAAAATAAAACAGCAGCAATCTCTGAGTAGAAGGGACGACATTCTTTTAATGTAAAAATGAAGACAGAAGAATGGATAATTTCTTATGCACATTGTAAAGGCCTCCATTGAACTCACACTAATTTTAATGGTTGTCTTCAGCTATGTTAAACCAGACTTATCTTTACTCACTTATAGGCTCAATACCTCAGTTTGTCTAAGGAAATCTGTTTGGAAGAGACAGAAAGAATCAATGGACTATATATATCAGTTGTCTTATCTTTGTCTCTTCATCCCTTTTATAAGTAACATAAAACTGGAATTTAAATGGTCTTGGGTGCACGAAATGCAGGAAAGCCTCCCCAGGATACTCAAAAGTACATGAGGATACTAAATGCTGAAATTTTGTTGATACAGGTCTCCTTCAAATATCCAGCCTCCAACTACTTTTAAAAAGCTATTAATTACCTATTTAGGTACTTGATATTATTAAAAGGAGTCTCTTAGATTTTCAAGTGAGGTCTCTAAAACTCTAATTCTTTTTAAATCTAGAGTGTAGTTAAAGTTTTATTTGCCATTTGCAGAAGTAGTGGTTAGCCCTTCGATACTTCTCATGAGTCTTTTGCTAACTATTAGTTACATATTGTTCATTGATTACCCTGAGCATTGATTCTTGTTGCATTTACTTTTCAATTCTAGGCCTATAAGCCATCAAACGTTTGCATTCTTTAAAATTTTTATTTTTTAATGTCTGTAATGCATATTTCTAAGTATATATTATATATGGTATGTGTATATTACTAAGAATAACAATATGTACCTAGAAGTTCATAAATGAGAATGAAATAACTAATACAAAATCTAAAGATAACATAAGGTATTTCTAACAGTTATGAATTTAAAAGCTTGAGCATAAATACTCCCTTAAAACACAAGATTCTTTAAAGTATTCAAGTAAGGTATATTTTCGTCATTCTTTTCTATCTTTTTGCTTTGCTTCTTTTTTGAAAACCTTTTATAGTAAGTGTCTGAATTCCATAAAATCAAGTATTTATTCTTCACATCACAGTGCTAAGGAAGATAAGAGAGACACATTTCAATTTTCTGCTCTGATTCTGTTTTATAATTTGAAGTAACCAAACCCTGGCCATTGTTTTTTTTAACTTGTACTCCAGGATGAGAACCACTGTAGTTTTCAAATTCAGTAAGTGAAATGGTGAAAATGGACATTTCTTTGCATGGGAGTAATTGCAGATTCTTCATGGTAACTTCTATACTGGAGGTATAAAAGTCAGTGCAATTTTTTTTTTTTTAATGAGCATGTAATTAGTCCTTTTATGGTGTCTATTTACCACAACATTCCTTTCTACCAGTATGAAAATTTCTTCTCAGGTACTAGAAATCTGAAGATGGAATAGGAAGGTAGAAGTTGGAATAATTTAGTTTTTGAGTGCTTTTTCAATTAGTTCTTTTACATTCATATATCACAGTAAAATGTTTTTGGAATACTGAAAGGTTGTTGTCACATAATGATTCCTTTGAATATGCAGTAATGTGAAGTTATCCCACTGTGCATCCTTTCAGTACCTGAAAGTTTACTTGTGGGAGTGTCACACTGAGACAGGGTAAAGGTTGCAAGAATCATAGAAGTAACAAAAGCAAAAGGTCTATTGTACACTTCCCCCTTCCCTCACAGTCCAGCCGCATTTCCTCTCTCGTCCATGTAGATTTTACGCTAAAATGTTTTACATTCCAAAAACAAAAATCACAGAGGTACTTATTTTTCCAATATTTCCTTTCAATCCCTCCAGATTAAAGGTCAGAAATATAACTGATGTAATGCATCAGAATTAATGTAAATGCAAACAAGATTGTGGTTCAGAAAGTGGATGCTTAAGGAAAGAGTGTGGGAAAGATGCTGTCTCTACAGTGATTTTTCCTTAATGTACCAGCTGAGCTTTTGGAAGCCATCAGTTAGGGGCTCCCTGAACTGAAGATAGCAGCAATGCAGAACCACAAATGTTTAATCCTCATTATTTTATCCAGTTTCTTTGTGAACTAATTCTCCTTTTTTTCTTTTCGTTTGTTCAGTAGGTCATTACAGTTGCCCTTTGGGGATGTTGAGCCATTATGGCCTGTTGGCAGAGGTGACCCCCTTAGGCTGGGTGTAGTTATCATGGCTGAGTACATTTGTGAAGACAAAGAAACACTACCGTGTGTGCAGGGTTTGCCTCTTTCCCTCATCTAACACCCAGCTTGCAACCTGGGGTGTCGGGCGTGCCCTGGGCAGCTGTTGCAAATGACCCACCATTAACAGTTCATCAAGGATAATGTAGATGGCAGTAGAATACATAGTTTGGTTACACCCCACATTGTAACCCAGGACACATGGGAAGCGATTGAAGGTGAAAGTTCTATTCAGACTTCAGTATTGAAGCAGCATTTCAAATGCTGGGAGGCAAGCCCTGTACAGTTTTCAGCAACCTGCCTATTGTGTTTCCTTGAAATGCTCTGGGAACCTCATTGAGGTTTGATTTGGAAGGACTTAATTCATTCATAACAAAAGGGAGAGCCCAATAATCAAATAACATGCATGCAATGTAGAAGATAAGGAATTCTGTGTGTTGCAATGAAAGAAGGGGTCTAAATCATTTGACTACATAGATGAACCCCATTCTGCATATCACTAGTTCCTTCTCAAAGCAAGATTAGAGTTGTGCACTACTCAAGAGGAATATATACCATGCATTTATACAGTAGGATAATGAAATTTTCTTTTTACATCTCTCTTTCTTTTTTCTCATAGTTGCTAAAATTCTGTTTTTCTCATCATCATGCTAATGGACCAACAAGTATCTGTTCACAGGGGGTGCCAAAATCTCTTTCCTGTGTGCGGTAATACATCATCTGAGCCTATCTGTTTTTTTGCACAGTCAGAATATAATTGCACTTACCAATGTTGAGTATTGCCGGGTATTTTATTGCCCATTCACATTCTACTTGTGTTTTAGAGATAGTTCTGGCAAATACTATTTACTTTGAAAATTGAATGCCTCACCACCTTTAAATCATGTAATAATCCACAGCATGATTACTCCAATTGCTTCAAGAGCCTTTGGTGACCAGCCTTTTCAAAAAGTTTCGGTAATTCAAGTGATTGAATTGGTTGAAATATATTTCGACTGTGATGATTCAGTGGCTTTTGTAGTTCAAAAGTCTGAGATTATGACATAAACTCTATCTGCTTCACAGAGGATCTCTGGAAGACAATGGCAGTATGAGAAGAACAAACAACTCCCTGCTGAGAGGATCCCATTCCCACTGCTGTGTCCGTCAAATCATCAAAGACCTATCTTCACAAACCCTGAGGAGCATAGGACAGGCAGAACATGAATTACAGACCTCCAAGGAGGGAATATCTTGTTGGGCTGTCCCAGAATATCCATCAGATCCAGGCATAAACCCCATAAAGATGCATCACCTGGAACAGTTCTCCAGACCACCTTTCAGACTAATTGTTGCCTAGGGGTGGGACACCTTATGGAATGCAGTGGAAGAACATTTCACGATTATGCAGGTTTTATTACAATTAGCTGAAGGGAGAAACCAAAGGAAGGAAAAAGGAGAGGCCTGGGTGAAGTGATTTCAGGAGGAAAGAGAGAACTAAAAGGATAGAAAGGTCCAGTTTTGTGTTAATATTCTATTAGTCAGTACACTTGTCTGGATATGCCCAGAGATTTGAAATCACTGGTATAAGTGAAAAGTGTTGGGATGAGCGCTGTGACTGGAGTGCCCTGTTGGATGACTACAGGCTCTTCAGGAATGATAGGCAGGGCAGAAGAGGCCGAGGGGTGGCACTGTACGTGATAGAAGGATTAGAATGTATGGAGCTTACAGCTGGCAATGACACAGTTGAAAGCCTCTAGGTGAGAATCAAAGGGCAAACAAATAATGCATTCAGCTGGATAAACACATCATGTGGTGGGTGAGCAACTGGCTCACAGGTCAGGCACAAAGGGTTACGGTAAATGGGGTGACATCAGACCAATGACCTGTCACTGGTGAGGTTCTGCAGGGCTCCACCCTCAGACCTGTGCTCTTCAATATCTTAAATGGCTTGGATAGAGGACTGGAAGGGACACTAAGCAAGCTCACAGACGATACAGAATTGGGAGGAGCTGTTGACTCCCTTGAAGGTAGGGAGGCCCTGCAGAGAGACCTCAACAAATCAGAGGACTGAGCAATCACCAATCATGTGAAGTTCAACAAGGGAAAATGCTGGATCCTGCACCTGGGATGGGACAACCCTGGATATACAGACAGATCAGGGAATGAGATGCTGGAAAGCAGCACCACAGAAAGGGACCTGGGAATCCTGCTCAATGGCAGGTTGAATGTGAGTCAGCAGTGCCCTGGCAGCCAGGAGGGCCAGCCCTGTCCTAGGGGGCATCAGGTACAGCATCGCCAGCCGGTCAGGGGAGGGGATTGTCCCGCTCTGCTCTGCACTGGGACAGCCTCACCTTGAATATTATGCACAGTTTTGGGCACCACAATATGAGAAAGATATAAGGCTATTAGAGAGTATCCAAAGGAGGGCAACATTGCAGTCTACAATGTCCTCATGAGGGGAAGTGGAGGGGCACGCACTGTTCTCTTCTCTGTGCTGACCAGTAACAGGACATGAGGGAATGATCTGAAGTTGTGTCAGGGGATGTTTAGCTTGAATATTAGGAAAAGGTTCAGAGGGTGGTTGGGCACTGGAACAGGCTCCCCAGGGAAGTGGTCACACCACAAAGCCTGACAGAGTTCAAGAAGCGTTTGGACAATACTCTTGAGCACACAGTGTGACTCTTGGGGATGGTGCTGTGCAGGTCTGGGAGTTGGATTCAATGATCCTTGTGAATCCCTTCCAATTCAGCTTATTCTGTGTGTCTGTGATTTGTCTGAGCAGCACAGCCTGTTTTATCATCTAATTGCATTTCTTTCTAACTCTTTCCTGGGTTAGAGGGGCTCTCTGTTTTGGATCAGACCACAGCTTGGAGTGCTTGTGTGTCCATAGTGGCAGCAACTGTGTGTATTTATCTATCTATCTATCTATCTATCCATCTATCTATCTATCTTTCTCTCTCTCTCTCTCTCTCTCTCTCTCTCCCTCTCTCTCTCTTTCTCTCTCTCTCTTCCTCTCTCTCTCTATACCTATATCTATATAATTTATATCAATATCTGTGTGTGTACATGATGGGATTACATCATCAGCCTTGCTACTGGTTGAATCTGGGAGCAGGGAGCAGCAACAGTCTTGACTCTCTTGTATTGTTGAATACAGCATATGTTTTGCTGCAACAATAAAGTACTGTAATGCTATTTTTTTTTCAGCTTACTAGTGAAAGAAAAAGTAAAATGAAACAAAAAATTTTAATGCTAGATTTTGTCCTGAATCACCACCACTCTTTTCTGCTGGAGTCATTTAGTTCTCTGCAAAATAAAAGAAAAGGCTATCACGTGGAGCTAGCAGCATTGCTATCTTCTTTTCATAGTCTCAAATGACTCCTTAAGGTGCACCACAAACAGATTTTCAAGGACGTTCACTAAACGTGTGAGCATAATGAAACTTTGTTTAGCTAAATAGGGTGAATTTCCCTACTCATTCTTGGGACTATATAGGGATGAATCCTTTCAGCATGGTGCAATTTTTGCAGCAAAGCTAGAGCATAGCACCAATTTAAAGAACCAATGTTCTGCTGGACTACTCTGATTCAGAGTCCTTTACTTGACACATGGGACGATGCTCCAGGCCCACTGTGCTCCATGCACCAGATTTGGTAACTGTCAGCTCACTGAGTGTAAGCTCTTTCCTTCATTGTCTGGGGGGCTGCCTATGATAAGTTTTAAACGCACAAAACATTTCTCTAATATAGTAAGGGACTAGTTCCAGTGTCCTGACTAGCCATTATCTTTCTCATTAAAATAATTATTGCGTCCAGTGTTGAATGTGAACTATTGTGTGTTATGACTCTGCATTTGTCTACAAAGTCATTGCGCTCTTGGAAGCTATTGTGGTTCATTTCTATAGGAAACCTTCTTATTATCTTGACTGTGAAGGGGAGTGGAGAAGGAGGGAATTCTGCCTTTCCCATATTCTGCATTTATTAAACATCATCTAAAAGAAAACATTTTAAACACATAAAAGCTTTTACATGCACTCTGCATCCAAGGGAACACATTTATTTTTTCTGCTACTTTAGCAGTATGTATGTGGGGATGCTATTCAAAAAAAACAGGTCAGGACCATTTTCAGCCTTCATGAAGGCAGAACCATTTCACAACGTGCTGGGAAAAGTGGTGGCCTAGTATTTTCTTGCATTCCTTAACTACAAAAAGGCGTACATGTATTTAGAAATCTCCAAACTGCATTATTTCCTAGAAATGTCAGGAGTGACTGGAGATACTTCACATTGCTTTACTATCTCTCAGCTAGTACAAAGTCAGCACAATAAACCCTTTTTATAAGAATGATTTTCTTATATATTGTACTGTGCTGGTTAAATTAAATGACCATGGTAATCATTTATGGTCCTAATCTGTCTTCTGATTTTTTTTTTTTTTTTAAATTTTGGATGTAAATCAAAAATTTCAGGCTAAACATCTGTGCATATCCTCCAGTTACAGATAAAGTAAATTATTTGTACATAATAACAAAATCTCCAACTTTTCTTTCCTTCACATCCTCAAAATTCCCACCTAGGCTATTTTGTTTATCAGCTGCTTATATGTATCCATAATTATTTCAGTCACCCTCTGTTCTGGGAAATCTGTTTCAGTAGTTCACTAACTTCATTGTAAAAAAAAAAATTCCTTGTATCCAGTCTGAATATATTTTACCATTGCTCCCTGTCCTATCATGACAGCTACTAAAGTTTGTCCCCATCTTTCCAATAAGCCCCCTTCAAATTCTGAAAGACTACAATGAGATCTCCCTAGAGCCTTCTATTCTCCAGACTGAAAAACCCCAATTCTCTCAGTCTTTTGTCATAGGAGAGATATTCCATCCCTCCAGTCATCTTTGTGGTCCTCCTCTGGACCCATTCAAACAGGTTGAGGTCTTTCCTGTGGTGAGGACTCCAGAGCTAGATCCAGCACTCCAGCTTGGGTCTCAAAAGCGCATAGCAGAAGGACAGAATCAGCTACCTCAACCCGTGGGCCATGCTTCTTTGATGCAGTCCAGGATAAGATTGGATTTCTGGGCTGCAAGTGCACATTGCCAGCTCATGGCCAGTCTCTCACCCACCAGTACCCCCAAGTACTACAGGGCTTCTATCAATCCCTTCATTACCTAGTCTATGTGGATACTGAGGCTTGTCCCGACCAAGGTGCAGGACCTTGCACTTGGCCTTCTTGAACCTTCTTATGATGTTTCCACAGGCCCATTTCTTGAGCTTGTCTACGTCCCTCTGGATGGCATCCCATCCCTCAGGGATGTTGACTGGACCATTCAGCTTGGTGTGTTCTGCAAACTCTCTGAGGGTGCACCTGATCCCTCTGTCTATGTCACTGCTGAAGACATTAAACAGTAGTGGTCCCAGTGCAGATGCCTGATGGACACCAAGCATCACTGTCTTCCTTCTGGACACAGCAACTGATCACCTTCATTTCAGTATGAAGGTACCGCATTCCTCTGAAGTTTTACTTCTGAACAGAGGGTGTTGAGAGAATAATCAATGCAAATATCCAGCTTGGGATTGAGTCTAACAGTAATGTTATTACTGTCACAGAGAAACATACCTGGCTAATGATATTTGCATGAATGTCAAAAGGCCACAGGACACCCACTGCCTAATTAGCAGAAATAGAGGTTATAATGACCTGATCTAGGTTTCACTGCCCACTTCAAAGGTATTTTCATTTCGCAAGATCAGTATTTAGGCATTTATAATTAAAAGGATCAAAGACAAATCAAGATGAAAATAAGGAAAAACTATTTATACATCTAAAAAGAGTATAACACTGCATGGTTATTTATTAATAAATATCAGTGACTTTTATGACAAAAAACAAACTAACCTGCACACACGCACTTATAATGACAATTAGAGTATGGATTTATCTAAGATTATTTTCTCACTTCTTTACTGGTGTGTCTTGCCAAATTTACATTGGACACAGGATGCCCAACCACTAGATGAAAAATTTGGCATTAATTTTTAAAATTATTTCATGTGAAATGTAAACAAATAATTTACATTATACACAATATATATGTGAACATACATACACATGTAAGTGTAAAATATACTGCAAATAATTTTGTTAGTCAGTTCACTGGATTGTTTGATTGAAGAAGGCTTCAGAGATTGGTTGGTCCAACCTCCTGCACTGAGGCAGGCTCAAAGACACCTGTAAAGATTTTAATGTATATTATTAAATAAAAATCAATATAAATCCATTTCAAATTAAATCAGAAATTATGACAGCAAATATTTTATTGCCTAACTGAACAACAAATTGCCAGAGTGATTTAAATTAAGAAAAAGTACTGCCCCTAACCTGTTAAAATGATGGAATATTGACTAAGTATTTAGAAAAGGTGCGTAGGAGTATTTCGCTAAGTTTTAAGAGCAATTCCTTTCCTCAAATGAAGAAAATATTTTCTTCTTTGTAAGTTTCATGATAAGCTGATTAGAAGTTAAAGAGACAGGAATGCTTTCCCCCCTCCATTTATTCTATGAGGGAAAAAATAAACAGGCTGTACAAGATGAGAGAGAGGTATTATATGTTGATTGGAGGAAATCAATCAGCCTCTGAAACACAAATAATGTGCTGTGTTGCCTAATAAAACTAAAGCAAAATTAATGAAATATTTTTTATTCTTATTTCTTGAGCACAATTCAGAGTTTTACTTAAGTGATGGAAACCATCACAAATGGTATTTTAAATGTTTAGTTTATTGTTACTTTCATTCATATTTAGTAGCTGGAATTTTTAAGTGAATTAAACTTTGCCAACATTTCCCAGCATATTAAAAAAAAAAATTAGAAAATGGAATAAATATTTCTGGAGTGATGCAACTACCTAAATGTGAATTGGCAAGATCTATATTCCTGGGTAACAAGTAGGAATGTACTAGCCTAAACCTTCAGTAGGACAATCATTAAGACATATGAGGATAGGACTTTTCTTGCCCAACTTAGACATTTAAAGTTAACAGAGAGCCACCAGCCCTTCTGAAAATCTGTTCTCAGTCAGAAATTCTCTTTCTCTATGCTGACTCTATGTGAAGGGTTGGATTTACACAAGTTATTCTTTTAAATGTGTAAGGCAATTGAGAAGATTCCTACCTACATTTAGTTATTGATATTGAGGGAGGGGTTTGAGGCTTGTAGATTTAGAAAGCATTAAAAGTCATAGACAAGTCTAATTCCCTGATGAAAATTGAAAGCAGACATGAAGTTGCTTTGTATTTGCCCTTCCAGTTCTTGAAGAGTAATTTTCAGAGCTCTTCCATCCTCTTGTGGTGGGATAATAAAATGGACTCATGACTTCTCTTCCTCTCCCTCTTAACATCTATAGTTTAGCTCACCCTCAAATGCTGCTGGTGAACAGGGTTTTTGTTTGGGTTTTGTTGTCTTTTTTAAAGTGTTATTATCTACAGTAATAAGCAAAAATCTTATTGGCGCAGCAACTAAAGGATCTTTTCTTATCATTCCTCGATGTAACCAGTCCTTTGATTAATCAAAGCCACAGAAAAATAAGACTTTCCTCATCTGTAAAACTGTCATGACATCTGGGCCAAAATTTGACTGTCGTTTGACCCAAGCTGGTGTTAACATATGAAGTGTAGAGGAGAAAAAGCAGACACTAGCAAGAGTTAATTCCGGAAACCTATAGCTCCTATAATACGTCATGCTAACCCATAAAGCACATTTGCACACTTGAGTGGACACTTTCTGGTGGTTGACAGAATCTAACACCCTTTTTCTTTGTCTGATTCATTGCTATTAGACTGGTGAGTTCATGTGTCTTTGTGCACACCCATAAATCCTCAATATTTTTTTTCTCCTTCTAGGAAAATTCTAATTTATTTGCTATAATTTTTAGTTAGTCTTGTCATTAACACCATTTGTAAAAAAAGAGTATCTAATGAAATAAAGACAACTAGTTTTCACTGCTATTTAGTCATAGTTAAAAGCATAGAAATTAAAAAAAAAGGAAGACTGAGGGTCTTCCTTCAGAGGATAGATTTCTAGGATCCTTTCTTGTATTACTACTTGAACGTGGTTGAGTAACCTCATTGAAACTATTTAAAATATTCAAGTTAATTCTGGTACAAGATCATGACTCTATCCAAACTCTTCTATGTACATCTGTTCAGTCTAAGGAGTGATTCTCTCCTTGAGCAAAGGCTAAGGTAGATTCTCAAAATTTGGTGCCAGAACTGTGGATAAAGGTTAGGAAGATTCCCTCAACTGAAAATGAAATGTATGTTATTAGTGTGACATGGCAGCTAGAAACATAATAAGAAAAGTTTTACAAAAATTGTATAGACCTTTAGACAGAAAAACATTCTTTCTTTCTCCCTTTTTTTACTCTGGTCTGTAAAATTTAACAGAAAATAAGATCCTCATTATAAATTGTGCTGCTCATCAAATAATCCAGTGGATAAACTAGAGTTTCTACTGATCTGTATGAAATAATTCTACAAAGAAAAGGTTATTTGTAATTTTGCATACACTTTTCCTATCATTTATGGAGCAGCAAAAGAAATAATCATGTTTACTCCTATGAATGGCAAATACTGTTTCATAATCAAGGACTTGTTTCTAAACTCTTGATGGAAATTGACTTTATAAGTGAATGCAACCTCTTCCTAAGAATGTTTATAAATGCTTGTAATTCAGCTTAGAATTCTTCTTCCTTTTTTTTTTTTCCCATCGTTTTTTAAACAATAAAAAAGTAGTCCTTGGTATTGAAAGGAAAATGTTAACATCATTTGCCATTAGTTAGAAGTGTAACTTCATTAAAGCAGAAGGCCATATAATCCCCACAGGAGCTCTCTGCAGGAAATACTTTATTCTTACTTAGCATATCTGTGAATTCTATCAGCATTAGTGTCTTTCACGATGTTTGTTTCTCCTGAATATTTATGAAGGACTGTCCAGTGACCTGCTTAGAATCTCCAGGTTTGTTCTGCCTTAACAATCGCTCAAGTAGAATGCAATCAGAAGACTCATTCTCCCTCAACAGCAGCGATCAATATTGCATAGGCCAAGGAAACATCTGCAGAAAAGAGATTTCTATCAATGAAATGGAAGAAAGAAAACAAAATATAGGATTGGACTATAACTCACCAAAAAAAAGTCCTAATACCTAAGTCATGATAGTTTCTTCTTTGTTCATCTTTGTGTAATCACATCACTACATTATAATGTTCACCACAAAAACTCTCCACAGAAAAAAAGAGGTGGTTCTTTTTGTAATAAATTTGGAGAGCTTTTGAGATCAGAGAAACTGTGTTCCTTCATGACTTTTAGATAAATTTTAATTAACAATTTGAAAGTTTGGATTAATTTAACTTGGACCAGAAGGTTTGATTTTTTTAAGCTGTTTTTGGCATATTTAATTTTAATATTATTGCAACCCTTCATTAAACTTAAGTACTCAGTCACTATTAAGCTGTGGGTTTTGTTATCCTCCTGAAAATTGTCCCAAATTCCCAAATACATAGATGTCGCAGGCAGTGTTTGAGAATGTTGATGTAGACTAAGCTACATGTAACACTCTTGATATAACACTGTCATTTCATTGACTTTATAACCTCTCACCCCCAGTAGATTAATTCCCTTGTAATTATTAGCATCTAAAACCTTGCCAGTTTTTCTCCTTTCAATTCTTCTGGAAGATTCTACACCCATGTTTGATTGCATATTTTCGTTGTTGTTGTTTGCTTTAACTGTCATGATGAAGAGTTATCCCCAGCGTTATATACAGATACTCTCTAGATATTTTCACATAAACTAATGGAATACTTTTTCTTCATTTTCACAGGATCACAGAATAGGAATCAGATGACTCATTGTGGTCCCCTTCTAACCTTTCTGCTCAGGCAGGGTCATCCTAGAGCACCTTTCACAGGATTGCATCCAGATAGTTCTTGAATATCTCCAGTGAGGGAGATTCCACAACCTCACTGGTTCCAGTGTGTGGTCACTTTCACAATAAATTTCTTCCTCATATTCAGGTGGAATTTCATGTGTATCAGTTTCTGCTCATTGCCTCTTGTTCTATTGGTCGATACCATTGAGAAAAGCCTGGCTCTGTCCTCTTGACACCCTCCCTTCAAATAATTATAGACAATGAGGTCCCCTCTCAGTTGTCTCTTCTCAAGTCTGAACAGGCTCAGCTTTCTCAGTCTTTCCTTGCAAGAGAGTTTCTACCGACCCTTGATCAACTTTGTAGTTCTCCACTGGACCTGCTCCAGGAGCTCCATGTCTCTCTTGTCCTGAGGAGCCCAGAAATGAACACAGCACGCTAGACATGGCTTCACCGGGGCTGAGTAGAGGGGCAGGATCACCTCCCTTGACCTGATGGCAGTGTTCTTCCTAATATAACCCAGGATACCACTGGCCTTCTTGGCCCCCAGGGCACAGTGCTGACTCATGGACAGCTCATTGTCCACCAGGATCCCCAGGTCCTCCTCTGCAGAGCTGCTCCCCAGCAGGTCAGCCCCCAGCCTGTACTGGAGCATGGGGTTATTCTTCCCCAGGTGCAGGACCCTGCATTTGCCTTTGTTGAATTTCAGACAGCTGCTCTCTGCCCATCTCTCCAGCCTGTCAATATCCCTCTGAAGGGCTGCACAGCTCTCTGGGTCACTCCTCCCAGATTTGTGCCACCAGTGAACTTGCTGAGGGGGCATCTGTCCCTTCATCCAAGCCATTGATGGGTAAGTTAAACAATGGAACCTGGGGGACACCACTAGTGACAGGCCTCCAACTAAACCCTGTGCCACTGGTAACGACTCTCTGGGATCTGCTGTTCAGCCAGGTCTCAATCCACCTCACTGTCTACTCATCCAGTCCACACTTCTTGACTTGCATCAGGATATTGTGAAGGGTAATGTTGAAAGCCTTGCTGAAGACACGTTCATTATAATACACACATACATAAAAGTAAAGACAATATTCACTGCTCATCTCTCATCCATCCAAGTAGTTGTTTCATCATAGAAGGTAATCAGGTTGATCAAGAATGATTTACCTTTAGTGAATCCATGCTGACTACCCTGATCTTCTTCCTGTCTTCCATGTGGGTAGAGATGGCCTCTAGAATGAGGCTCTTCATCACCTTTCCGGGGATTGCAGTGAGGCTGAATGGCTGGTAGTTCCCTGGGTCCTCCTTCTCACCATTTTTGAAGACCGCGGTAAAATTTGCTTTCTTTCAGTCCTCAGGGACCTCCCCTGATCCCCAGGACCTCTCAAAGATGATTGTGAGAGGCCTTGTTACGATGTCTGCCAGATCTCTGAGCATTCATGGATGCATCCCATCAAGGTCCATTTTGCAAATGAACTCCTAGGAAAATAGAACTAAATCTTCCAGGAAATATTTTGTCCTGTGTCGAATAGCTAGCAGCACCTTGGCCCACAGGCTATGACTTCTGGTAACTAAAAGCCACTACTGAAAATTTTTTATGGTACATGTCTAATGTTACCTGTATGAGCAGGAAGCATAAACCAAATTTAGGATATCATAAAGATACGTGTAACAAGAAAAACCAGGAGATGGACAATTTTATTGAAAACAAATATATTCTTTTAAGTTTCCCAGAAGAGAATAACAATCAAGTAAAAGTATACTACTTCTTGTTTATAATCCCACCCCATTTTGACTTCAATTTAGTCCACATTTGTTTTGCTTTCTAATTTTTTTTTTGGTGGATTAAATTATTTTTTAAGGTGAAACATAGATGTGGATAGAGAGTGAATATTATTATATATTATATAAATTGTTATGAAAAACCTTTCACACCAATAAAAAATTCAGAAAACCATCCCATTAAGATATAAAAGCATAAGGCTTAAACAGTAGGGTTTTTTACCTAAAGCTGGGGAATACTATTAGATTTCAAAACAATATATATGGGTGTATGTAGGTTAAAAAACCATTGGAAAATTAGCAAATGCATGAGGGTGAGAAGTTTACCAGAGAACTCTGGATAACACAGAAATCTCCAAGTGAGAGATTGCTGACATTAAAGTGCTTTATTGCTATTTGACTTTTGCTTTATTCAGAGACACTCAAGCTTGTTGTTCTTTGTAAATAAACACAGTTTTGACAGAAATAACTTGGCTTTATCTTGTTATTCTCCTGAGTATACGTTGGTTATTTTTCCTTACACAATTGAACAAAAGTTCTTGTTTTCTGGAGACAAAGCCTCCTATAATGATATAATCTGTAAATTGTAATATAATAAATTAAAGTTTTTGGATTGATATAAATTAATAGAATAAACATGTTCTGATTTATTTAGAATGAAAAGGATCATATACTATGATATATATTCAAGATAATAAAATAAACCTCCCGCCCCAGTTCTTCATGACTACATATGGTAAGACCTTTGTTTTCTGTATCACCTAAGAGACTTAACACGTAGTTTCAAAATTAGCTTGAGTTTTGGTCTGTCCTACTGCTCCACCCAAAAAGTTTGTGTAATGGAGGGAAGCTCTGCTACTCTCTCTATTTCATCCAGGTCACAGGTGTCTGTTGGTTTCCATTTGACAGCTCTAGCTATCCATTATCTGACTCAGCTCAGCTCAATTTCTGGAACACCTACAAGGGGAAGAAGTATGCGTGAGAAAGTGGCTGGGGTGAAGGAAAACAAAGTTTTTTCACCATCATCCTACAATTATGAAGACTTACATTATCTAGGAAACACTACCTAATATGGCTTTGAGATTCAGAATTTTATGACTAGGAATATAAATATTGATCTTTACTTCTGTAAGTAGGCATCTAAATAAAGAGACTACTTTCAAAACCAAAACAGAAAGTCCAATCACTATAATTAAACCCTACAGGAGATTCCCTATGGGAGCCTTGTAAAACATTTTGAAAATTGATCCAGCTGTTTCATTTTCCTTCAGTTTTGAGCAATATGCCTAATACAAGTCATCCTGACAAAATGCTGCAATACTATTTGAGTACTGACTCAAAGGGAAATTTGATATGCAGAAGATTATCAACATTCCTTCCTACAGTAGCTTTTTACCCTTTTGTTTCCTTTTTATTTTTTCTTTTAAGTTTGTCATCTAGGTGACAAAGCTTTCATGCTGTTTAGCTTGTAAAAGCTGACAAGAGTACAGACCAAGGGTTATATGGCTGCACTTCATATAAATCTTGTAGACTCTTGGTGATGCTACAGCCAACCAGGCATTCTAACAGAAGTCCGTAATGGTCTTTACCTCTTGGAGAAGTAGCATACTGATTGAAACAAAATTATTCATGTTTATAAGGAAGGATAATATCACATGGTTGAGTGAATCCCAAACATTGATAATATATAAAATTTATGTAATTTTGGACTACTGTATTTCCTGGCTGCAAATACTGATGAGATGTTATCATTTCAAGTGACTGGTATACTCTAGCTTGTTTACAAGGAGGCATCTAGTTATGAAAAACATCAGCTTTGTAGAATCTAGTTTCAATTTTAACTACTGTTCTTTCAGAACTTTTAGTAATAGTGACATGGTGAAGAGAAGGATGGCAAGAAAATGGTAATGCTTTTTTCTTTTTAGGTAAAAAATACAAGATTTTGGGGAGAAACTCTTACAAATGAAATCTTGCCTTCTCTAGTGCCCAAGCAATTGCAAATAGGACTCTCTTTCTTAAATCCTCTTGTCATAACGGAGACTAAACTAATTTTTTGAAGAAGATGAGCTTTCTCTGTTTATCCAGCAGCTCAGAAACTAACATTTTCTTCCAGAAATTTTGATTTTCAAGATTTTGAGAATCTTGAACTCAACTGCTTTTCAGCCTGGTGATGGTTTACATTGTTCTCATCTGTTGTGAATATGCCATTTTCTTCAGAGGATTTTTTAATATATTGTGAAAAGTAAGAATGCACAACTTAACTTATTTATATTAATTCTAGAATAATTCAATATTATTTCAAGTAAGTGCATAGAAGTAGATACTATATATAGGAAGGGAGAGATGAACGCTGCTGGATGGTAACTGTAAAAGAACAGAGGAAGGATTCAAACATAGGCAGTACCTACTAAATAGGTTATAGAAGTTGCATTCATTTTCTACCTAGTGTTTTTACTAAGAAAATTATTGACATTTTTAAAGGAGGACCTGTGAGAATCACTTTTGATTTTTTTGGGTTTTTTTGAGACCTTAACCTGTTGACCAAGGTGTATTCTCAGGCAGTTCTGCTGGAAACTTCTGTTTGAAACTGAGGCTGAGATGATTCTTTCAGCTATTACGGCAACAAGGACACTGAATCCTGATATGTTTTAAGAACTCTCAGATTATTTATTATACTGAGCTGTTGAGGTTCTACATGGTTTGGGTATACAGCAGGCAAGGACCTATCTAGTACAGGAAGGTTATGGGGAAAAACTTCAATAACAAAACACTTGGTCACCCAAAGTTTTGATAAAATTTTTAATTTCATTTCATAAATATTTTCATGGCCTTCTCTAAAATGTGTTGAAGAATTAGTAGGCATTTCTTGTTAAATTAGTACGTGGAAAAAACATGTCTTCAGTGATTGGTATTAGAAATAAAGAGGCTATGTTTTAGAATTATTTGATTTCAGAATATAAATAAAACTCATAAAGGAATGGCATTGTTTATTTACCTTAGAAGTGACTAATATGATACATAAATAAATAATCTTTTTCACAAATATCACAAGTCACATTTTGTACAGTGTTAGGAAAAACTTTAAGTATTAACGGTTAAATAATAATGTGAGAGACAATATGGAAGAATGTTATATAGATTAAATATTAATATAGTGTTTCAAATTGCACCTTACACCTGAGCTGGGGCTTGCCACTTAAGATATCAGAAATACATTCCTATTTCATGATTTCTCATCAGTTGTGTATTAAGGCATGAAGTGCTCCACTTAATACCACAGCTTACACAAATAAACATGTTTGATTTTGATGAATCCTGAGCTTGCTTTTTGATGAATACTATTGAGACAGCTCATTAAAAACTAGGCTTTTTTTTTTTCACTTTGGTCACATTACTATCTAGAACAAAGTCAGACTGCTTTGCAAGAAAAAAAAAGTTATATAATGACTTGGATTTCACCTCTGCTTATTAAAACAACATCACAGCCATGTGCTGCATTTTCTAAGAGAAGGATTGATATAGTCATGACAGTCAACGCTGTTTAACACATATTGTCAGAAGTTTCACTAATGCTCTTCTGTTAGCAGAGAGAGCTTCAGACTATCAGTAATTCCTGTATGCAAAGCAGGGTTTAAATTGCCAGTATCAACTGCAAACAACCAGGTTTGGGATCAAGAGAAGCAGCATAGCCATGGACATGGTGCTATGCCTAAACTCACAAACCCTGCAGCTCAGTACAAGGGATGAGGCTACATGGAGCTCTGCACCAGTGTGGCTATACCAGTTTCACTAAGAAATGTTCTTAAAGCTTGTATGAATAGTTTTGCTGCATTACATTTTTTGTGTGCCCTGTATTCATATTTTTTTAAAACAAAGGGTTTGATGAACAAAGTTTGTAATTTTTTTCCTTTTTCTTATTGCAAATATAATCTGAAATTTCTAAATATTTGTTAAAAGCCTTTATTGTCTGGCTGTATTAATTTTTTTATGTTTCAGAGTCTTTCTTTAGTAGGGTTTAATGGAGAAGGCCTAGGAAGTAGACCAACATATACTACAAATTACACATTTAGTGTATAACTGAGACAGAGACTGTGAGTGGCTTGTTTGAAAACTGTGATAAAAGTGGAAACAATGCCACACTCTTTATCTTAGTTGCTATGTCACAAAGTTTCTGAAGGAAAAGAAAAAAAATAGTGATCGATGTATCAATAAAACTATTCCTAAAATGGACAGCTCCTGAATTCTCTCTTTTCTGGGCATATTTTATCCATATATTAAAGTTAATTATGTCACTTCAAGACATTATTTCTGGTGAGTATCACAAGTTAGAAAACACGGTAAATGGAAAGACCAAGAGATATGTGTATCTCTTGATGGGAACTTCTCAGGCCTGAAGATTATTTTGCTGTGGTCAGAAGTCAGTTTTCCTAAAGATAGGACAGTACTTCCTTTCAGTAAAACTTTGAGATTTCTTTTCCTCCTTTATGAAAACTCCAGAAACTAATTTAAAAATTCAAAATGTTTCAGTTTTTAACTGTTCCACCTTTGCTGCTGATAATTCTGATAGCTAGTGCAGAACAGAGCACTGAAATAGCCTTGGAGCTTATTTACTTAATTAAAAACCAGGTATTATTTCACCAGAAAGGTAAGTGAAAGAACCATCTTTATCTGTAACTAACCACACTCATCAAGGAAAGAAAGAATTAATCCCACAATGCCATGTTAAAACAGCTGTAAAATTATTGAATAATGATGGGTTGTATTTTACAAGTCTAAATATCTATCTGAAAATTTGTATACATTGCTTAATTTGGATATTCTGTTTTCTTTGAAAGGTTGAATACAGTGATGACTGCTGGGTTATTATCTTGGTTTTCAATATGTGACATGACAAGAAGCACAGAGGGTTGAAACAGGAAGTGGTACTGTTGGTTCAATTTTGATTTGACACTACTGAAAAAATAATTTATTCAGTGGAACATTCATTCACAGACATTGCTATAAGTGTGAAGCTTATGTTGGTCTGATTATATATCTTGTATCACTACAATGTCTAAGGAATTTGATCACCAAACACTTAAGCACTAAAAGCTACCCTCAGCTGATGAATGCTTTTTAAGAATATAACTCAATATAGATAGGTATTGAAGAACCCAGTTCATGGAGAATTATAAAAGCACCTGGGGATGTAGGACAAGAAGATGAGAATAGAACTTATACTGGACTGTGGCTCAGCTCCAAACATTTAACAAGCAAGTAAGTTTTTGAGAAAACCAAATACTAACAACTGAAAAAAAAAATTGAACCTGCTTTTCAAGTTTCTGCTTTCAAGCAGAAATAGAAATGGATGTGCTAGATTCTGCTGGCAGTTATTTTCTCACAACATTATCATGTTTGGGAAAAGGTAATTTTATGAAGATTTCACAAGAACAACTACTATGTAATCTACAGGTAAATTTAGCCTCTGATTTTATAAATTATTTCAATAACTGATGTTTATTTTACATTTTCAGTACAATGGCATATGTCAATTTCTGTCAATATTTCTATTAAGTACTTGCATGGAAATAAAACTGTCTTTTTCCTGTTTCTTTTCCATCCTAGAAGAAGACTCTGTTTACCATGTTGGTAGGATTTGTTTGTTTCTTCACATGTTCATTTGTTGGCATAGGTGCAGCTAAGGATGGTTAGGTTATTATTTCCAAAGTAAAATGTAAGAAAAAGGCTTTGAGCTGAAAACTGCAAATTTCTTAGTGGGCAAGTGAATTCACAGGTGAGGTTTATTGCTGAATTCCCCTTTATGGAGAGATTCACTACTCTCACAAGATTTCCTTTGCAATATGCTTCTTTATTGTTCCAGCGGGAAGCAACCTAAGACAGTATTATGGGCCACAGGAAGGCATGATATCTTAAGCAGGTCAGTCACAGAGGACTTTGAATTGCTTTCTATAGTTAGTTAAGAGCAAGTGAAGGGTGACCTACATAGCTGAGAGAATTCTGGTGTTTATTTGAAGTAATTGGAGCTTTTCAGGATATATGTCTCAGTTGCTAGAGGGAAGCTAAAATAATTAAGTCTAAATCTTGTGTCTAGATCTGTGTCCAAAAGCACAGACTACAGTAATCTCTTAAGAATGTAAGGGGCAGATACGTTTTGTTCGACTATTTTTTATTACAATGGTTGATGCAACTCCTCACAGGAATAAGGAAACCAAAAAGACCACAAGATTATAAACTAACTTAGTAATGCTTTCAACTGTGAGGATTATTATGGAGAAGACAAATCTCTTTCAAATGCTATTCCTACTTGCATCTATGGCTACCTGGCTGTCCTGTTGATTTGAGTAATAGGAATCACCAAAAAGTTGCAGTAGATATCTGAAATGACGGAACATGGAGTTTGTGTTTCTCCTCTTGATATCCCACATCTTTTTCTGTGTGTCTTGTGATAAGTAATATGAGGGTCTTGTGATCCTTGTGAGACAGTAAAAACCAGCCCATACTTTATTGTATGTAATTTAAAGAGGGAAAAATGTAAAATTTCTACTATTTTCTCAGAGTCAACTGGAGGAGTCACATAAAAATTTGGGATGCAAATACCTAAGGAAATGGAATGTTACACAGAAATATAACTGCACTTAATTTGCTCACAGACAAAATCAGTCACCTATTAAAGATTGTGTAGGTCTCTATTTCTTTAATTATGGCTTGTAGTGGTTTGGTTCAAAATGCCCATTACTTACTTATTTTCCTTCTGTGAGATAAGAACCAGGAGAAAAGCAAAGCAGGCACAAAACTTAAACCTTAAAAGCATAAAGAAGTTTATTAACAGAACTAAAAAGCAGAAAAAAAAAGTTAGACTAAACCCTCAGAACACTTCTCCTCCCCCCACCTTCTTCTCCTCCTCCCACCAACAACATGAAAAAACAACCCTCAAGGT
>VXAD01007891.1:283998-355574 GCA_013399195.1 Dicrurus megarhynchus | reverse complement strand
GTCCGGAGCAGCTGAGGGGGCCTGGCCCGCCCGAAGCAGGGCTGGGGCCGGAGCAGGGCTGGGGGGGCCGGGCCGGGCCGCAGATGGGACAGGGCCGCTCCAGGGTGGGCTCCTGGCCGGCCCGGCCGGGCCGAGCAGGGTCTGGCCCCGCTGGGCCGTGCCCCGGGCCTCCCCCAGTCACCTGTCCGAAGGCCGGAAGTCAGAGAGACGATTCCCGGGCTCTGTTCATTCTTAAATGTGTATCACAGAGGCGTACCAAGCTTCTTAAGTGGCTTAAAGAAGTTGTCAATATTCCAACTAGCCAGTTGATTGGTTAGGTCAGGTCTAGAGGAAACTGTAAGCACCTCTGTGCAAAAAAAAAAAAATCACTTCCGAGGCTGAAGGAGTCTTCCTCAAAAACTCAAACTATGCTAACCCATGACATATCTAATGATTCAAGATTTTGTTAACTTGCTTGTCATTTTTGCTTATTTCTCTGTTATCACATTAGAAAAGGAAGACAGACAGTATTGCCCAATACTTTCCAAGACATCCATATTATAGAACTGTGAGGGATTCAAAGCTTGTATTAAAAATTATCTTTTATGATGAGTTTTAAAGAACAAAATAGGATAACTAGCTACATATTCATAAAATATTTAATTTTAAGTGAAAATGTTTTGGAAGACTTACTAATGGTAAATGCATTCCAATTTGAATGCTACTCAAGTTCTGAGAACTGATTTGAACATATTTCTCTGAGATTTTTGATAACTTTTCACATTGATAGGCCTTTTTATGATCTTTATGATACTTTTTATTTTAAAGGTCTACAAATGAGAATAACAAAATGGGCATAATAACAACAAAAGCTTGAAAATATAAAGAAGTATTATAGACTATTTTTATTGAGATTAAAAACTGTTACATTCATATTCTTTATTAGCTTTCTTCTACAGTAAAAAGTTGCATTCAATAAAGTCTACATATGAATTATTATTTTTATTGTTATAATTCTAATTGAAAGAGAAAAGAAAAATAAAACAGGTCACTGTTGATTCATGCCTTGAATGGTGGCTATGGTAGGTAATATGTCTGTTTTTTGAGGATTACAGAGATGTTTGGCACAGCATAATAAGAGACCCCGACATTATGGCCACACTATTGATATTTCACATGGGACTACAGCTTTGTGAGAAAACTGAGCAGTGTATAAGTGTGCACTGGAGTTTCCTATTGTAAAATTTTATCCTGAAAAAATCTTCACAAGTATTTGCAGTCAGTCTTTCATATTGGTTAAATCCGTAGATCAGGTGTCTTAGACTCATATTTTGCCAAGAGATTTGTCAAAACTTGTTCCTGAAAACTTTGTGAGCATGGGGTTTGTTCTGTTCTGTATTGTTTTGTTCTGGTTTGGTCTGGTTGGTTTGAGTTTTTTTCCTGCCTCATTAAAATCTGGCTTTTGGATTGGCTTTAGCAAAGGAGTACTGACTTGCCTCACTCACGGACTTGAAGACTGAATAAAAAGGTTAGTATAAGGACAAATAGCTTTGAACAACCATAGATATTCCCAATTTATTAATGTAAGGTAAATTGGCTGAATTTCATTCACTGGGAATACATTTCAATTTAAAAACAAACAAACCCCCCCAAATTAGCAAAGAAACATCACAAACTTTTAAAATTTAAAAGTGATATGCTTATGTTAGAGTCTAAAAATACAAGATTTGAAATTATATTAATTTTCTATTACTACTTTAAATTTATGCTATTCAGTAATCTATCCTACACATAATTGCTAACATTTTTGTAGACATAACATTGATTCACACTATCTACCCAATGAGTAGAAAGTTAATTTTGGGAGGAGAAGAAGGAAGAAAATGGAAGTCAATATCCATTTCCACTCATGGATTCAGCCAGCTGTGCCATTTGAATTGTATTTTGGATCTAAGGGGGCCATTCCATGGTACTCATGAAATTTCTATGGCTCAGCCACTTTCAAAAGTCTCTTTAGTGCTGAAAGGAGCCCTTAAGCTTTACAATCCTGTTAAAGCCTTCATTTTCCACTCAGATTAACCTTTATACATTGAATCATTGGGGTATTCATCCTAGCTTGAAAGAAAACTGAGGAAGCTATAGGAAGTAAGGGACAGGAGTTCATTGTTTTGAGGTTTGGCTTTTTTGTTTTAATGTGGGGGAAAAATAAACCTCTCTTTCTGAGCCCTACAAATAAAAATGCCTCATTCTAAGGAAGAGACATAAACTATCAAATGTAATGAAATGTTTTTGTTAAATAATAAGCAACAGAAGCATAAAGAAATAAATATTTTTCTTAGAGGTAAAATATATACAACTATAAAATCATAAATATACTGGAGAATTATAATATGAATTTGTAAATTGTATGCAAATAGCTTGAAACCAGATCTACAAAGACATAAATAAAGCAACAAGACTGAAAGGTTTATATGTTGGCTTGTTTATAGAGTAGCACAAACATTTTTCTTTTTTAATTGGCAATTAATTTTCGGCAGCCATCTAGGTACTTTCATGTCAAATTACTTTCCCTATACTAAACAAGATTAGGCATCCAAGCAGCAAAGCACTTATGTGAAAAGTGAGAAACTGACTGTCAAGTAGATATTTTCCACATATAACCAATTAAAATGTTTCTTTTGTGATGAATGGATGTTGTAATTCCACATCTTGTATTTCCACTTTGGTCTGCACACCTGCCTAACTTCATGGTTCTAATGTCTGAAGATAGATAAAGGCAATACTGAGTTCTCTCACTGTTCCTCTTGGTCTTTAACTCCAGGACAAATGTGGTATACAAGCATCTGTTATTGAGGTCTGAGTCATAAATAATATATCCAACCAGTAATGCTGCCCATACATATTTTAGTTCAGATGAATACCCACAAAACGATGGATGAATGTAAGCTTTTTAGCAGGTCATTGCTTTGATTATTTTTTTCTTTTGCCTCACTTCAATATTTTTTCAAGATATCTCTACATTTAGAAGTAGGGCTACTGACACATAAGGTATAAAGTAATGTATTATTGATACTCTTCAAATGAATGACATAAAAAGGAAAATATTGATTTTAAAAAGATGTATCATTTTTCTTATTTCACAGAAGACTGATGCAGGTTCATGTGGCTATCAATATTATTTGAATTAATGCATATTCCTTACTATTGATTGCTTTAACAATGATTGTCATAACTGATTTATGGGCACTTAGGCATGTTAAATTTTTAAAAAGGCAAATATCAGATTTGTATATATAGATGGATTGACTTGAATAAACAAGATTGCTAAATGTTAATGACACAGTGTTTGATGGAATTTACATTATAATACATTATGTTCAATACTTTGTTTTAAAGTGCTACGGAAAAACCTCGAAGATTTCTTTGAGAAATTTTACTGTAGGACACATTCTGTTACTCTCATTCATGGTATCTTATTCAAGAAGTCATACCTTTGATTTCAGTGGGATTTATTATAAGTGAATAAAATAAAGAGAAAAGGCTAAATGTACCTTATAAGTAAAGGATGGCACCTATTCAACTGGAACCTAAACAGAAAAAATGTGGGAGGGAGGAAAGCCAAAACTTTTCAGGTGTCTTTAAGATGAAAATAAACCCTAGTCAGCAAGAATGACCAGAACACAGCAGTGGAGGTGAGTGTAAGGAATTTGTGGTACATAGAAGAGAAATTCTGTATTTCAGAAGAAATGCCTTGAATTACAGAGCAAAATCCTGGACAGCACAGTACAGTGACTTGAACTACACAAGTGCTCTGTTATAGTGAAGAAACTCTTTGGGGGACCATCTAGAAGGTGTATGAATTTGTTTTGCTATGTGCATGTCTAAAGGACCAATATTGGTTACAGCTGGACTCAGAAGAGTGTGCTAGAGAAAAAAGTAGGGATTAATTTCACATTAAGCTCAGTATCTACAAGGTTGATGCTAGCTCTCTAAGCTGAATCAATTCACCCACACATAATAAATGGGGAAAAACACCTGAAGGACAATGCACCTGAACTTTAAATGGGTCTGCAAAATAGGTGATACTTTTGAACCATTTTTTCTTCCCATTGACTGGAAAGGGAAACCAAGATGATTAGCTTTGCTAGTCTATGTGGTAAATATTTCAAATATGGTGAAATGAATCCCATTTATTTGGAGAGTGCTTATAAACATCCCAGTAAGTAAAAATGTCTGGATTCTGTTAGGACTCAAGGAAATTAAGGATGACCAGGGTTTAAGTCAGAAGCCAGCATGGGAGTCTGCAGTTCATCCATCAAGGCCATTTCACTAGGATAGTCACCACATTTGCTCGACACCAGTTAACCTATCTATCTGTCAGAAGAAATCTTGAATTTACCAGAGGAACATTTAAGGAACATTTTGTTCCATCCAAACTTTAACTGAGAAAATAACTTTTGAGCTTATCTTTAATCATGTCAGCATCTTTCTGACTTAATTGTATCATGCCGTATTTCGAGATAAGCATGCACTTACATCACTGTTTGTTTGGTTAATTTATTTGCTTTGGTTTTGGTTGTTTTGGTTTTTTGAAGAGACATACATAAAAATTTGATCAAGGGAAGAGCATTAGGGTTAGGGAAGGAGCATGGGTAACTGTTTAACCATGTATTTTTAAAAAGATAATACCTTACATCAAAATCATGAGGGGCAACTATCCTAAATTCACATGGGATTTAACTGTAAAAATATTTATTACAGTTACTGATACAAAAAATGTCTAGACTGCCTTCCTATAAAAAACATTTGGAGGGGTTTTTTGTTAGCATCTTTTTTAATTGCAATTATAATATTTCTAATACATAATAACTTCATATTTAGAGTTCAATTTTATCCCACTCTTACCATAGTTTCAACAAAGCAGCTGACATCTGATAATCCTTGAGATGCTCTGAGTTCTGGCACTCTTTTATGACCCAGATTTGGATTAAATAGATTAAAAAGAAACATACCATTATTTTTTTATTCATTACTTATTTACTATGTAATTGCATAGAAAGTGCAGCACAATTACAAGAAAATCAGGTTTGCTTATCTCAGTTAAAAAAGCAAGACATTCTGCAGCTTATACTGTTAGAATCATGGCAATTACACTACAAAAGTTAAATATTTATCACATAATTAAAAGTATGTACTGTAGGTTTTATTTAGTAGAAGAACACACAGATACCATCACTCTAGTTTTTAAACTTTCATAACATTTCTTGCTATGATTAAGAAATTTTCATCCTCTTTTATATACTCAAATTGTACCTTTCCCACACAAGGGATAAATTAATCCTTGCAATATGTTCAAAGTCTACACCAGAAAAAATTATATTAGCCATTGGCAAAACGTGTTTAGAAGATAGTCTTGAAAGCTGGTGGAGTGATTTAGTAAAGCAGTTTGTTCCCCAGTACACAGAGACTTTTTTCCTGTCTCTTATTATGCTTTTGTGTCAACTTCAAGCTAAGGAACCTGAAAGCATCTCCTGCATCCCATGATCATATATTCACACTGGCTGTATCCTAAATTTGTGTTAGGTGACACATGGCGGCATTTCACTGTGCATTGTTACTGCTACTCTTAGGTGTTTTCAACCAGTTTCCACAAAGAATACATTTTGAGAAAATCTGGATTAGATAGCATCCATAGCCTGCTCTAAAACCTAGGAAGCCTCAACAGCGAGAGGAATGGAATACCGGCATAAAAGAATAAGTCGATCTAGCCCAAGACCTTGAGACCACTCTGGCTTATCTTGTGCAACTGTGAAACACGGACAAAAATACTTCTCCTTTTTCACAACATGAAGACAGAAAGACAGCTGTATCAATGCTAGCAGTACTTACTCACAGGTTAGAAGTAAGCAAAGCTTACTTATTTGTACATGTTATTGCTCTAGTAGGGTCCTAAATGGCTACAGTAATAGAAACAGGCAAGTCTCAGAGAGGCCTTTGGTATATCCCCTGAACCAATCCATTCCTTACATCTGAAAGACTCTTACCATGTAGTCTCACACAAGAATTGCAAATCCATTACTACAATATTTCTATCATGATACAGAATATGCTGCACTCTTAGGCAGTTTATTCATCCTCTCTGGAGGACATTTTTGTCCCATCTGCCACAGGACCTGCCATTTGAGGAAGATCACAAAGTCTCATGGAAAAAGTAGTTTCTCTATGGATAATGACTTACAAGGAAGAAGAGGTATGTTAGCCCTTCAAAAGCAAATCCTCCTGACTGATGAGTGACGTGCAATTTACTATGGATGTTAATAGTGCAAATGTGAAGTAAGTGGGTTTGTTGGACTTTAACTAGGAGTCCCCCATGTATGCTGTAAAACTTCCTAAAAGTTACTATTCTGAAACCACATCAGTACCAGGTAAGAAAACACTGCCTCCCTCTTCCTGATGTGACTATATCAGCAAAGCCTTCATACTTTCATGTGCCAGCGCAGCTTGGAGAAGGAAAAGAGTTATAAGATTCATTAAACTATCACTATTTACTCTGGTGATGATCTAAGATACCGTGCTTGGCTTTGCACTGAAATAGGCCAAGATTATCTATTCAATCAATTACTATACTTCGGAGAAAAGGGAAATAACTAGTTTCTGAGGGGTGAAAATTT
Organism: Dicrurus megarhynchus; assembly: GCA_013399195.1. Taxonomy (NCBI): domain Eukaryota; kingdom Metazoa; phylum Chordata; class Aves; order Passeriformes; family Dicruridae; genus Dicrurus; species Dicrurus megarhynchus. The sequence continues at coordinate 348,924 of VXAD01007891.1, read as the reverse complement.
CTTAGATTATATGAATTTGTCTGTGATGGTAACTTGAGATGGCCCATAGGAAATCCTGGACATAATTGATGGAGACCTGGAAAACAACAATATTTTGCTTTACAAACTGGAAATATAAATCAAAAAGATGAAAAATAAATTTTCTGAGCACCAGTTCAACAATGGTTCTGATAACAGCAATGTATGTTATGCTTACAATATGCATCCATTCTGATTACTAAAAAGTGTGTAATTTTTGAATTATAGATGGATTCAGGCACACAGACAACTGTCCCTTTTTTAGTTAGAAGAAAAAAGTAAATCCATACAGACTTTATAGCATGAAGACACACCAAGATTGTCTTGAATGATGACAGTAATTTTTATTGCTCTTGGCACTTTGCTTAGTACACCCAACCTATCCTGTTTGCCTTTTTTTCACAGCTACATTATGCTGATATATATTCATGATGTCTGTGGTTCTGATACCATTCTAAAGACAGTTTTCATTGTATAAACACTCAGAAGAGTTATTTTTGTTTCGGGCTTGAGTCCATAGTTATTTTCAAACCTGCAAACACTTTCAAACCATTACACTTTGCCAGTCCAACTGAATCTTTCTCAGACACCCTGTACCAAATAATGCATGACCTCCTTGTTTCACAACATAAGGATTTAACATATGTTGTTTACAGTTATATGTTACCTTCACCATTATAACACTCAGGGGAGTGAGGGGTTTCATAGTATATGTTTTAGAAACACTGAAATTTTCTGCAATTTTGCCTTCTTAAGTAGCCTGTGACAAACCTGCCACGAGATTACAAGAAGCAGCGGACTCTGGATAAAGCTCAATTTTATATTGCATTGCTTTCACTTGCAAAGGAATTCAAATAATAACTTCTAAATTAAACAGCTGTGGAGATGTTAAGGTATTCTCCATGGACTCTGTGCTGTCGTCTGCAAGCTGATGATTCTGGAATTCTCAGGTATTGTCCCCATGAGGTGCTTTTTGCACTGACCTGTACATCTTTTCTGTGTATGTCCCAGTTTCTTAGCATAGTGTTTGTCCTTGAACCAACAATAATTGGCACTGTGAGACTGTGTTTCATAATGAAAATATACAATCTGTGATGTTCCCTACACCACACTTCCTGCTCTTCTCCTGGTGTGTTTGTTGCTAATCAGATTTTCTGATGCTGTTGTTACCCCTTGCCATCTTCAGTAGCAGCTCAAATTAAAACAGTAATACCGAATATATATTTTATGGTGAAAGCAACCACAATTAGTAGATTAGTTATGTTTTCTTAATTTTGCATGCTACATATGATATGTCCCTTCAGACTTAAGAATTGTCTTTTAACTTTTCATTGTAATCACCTCTCTACTGCAAATGCACTTCTTTAGTTCAGCAACTTATTAATGGCTGGGGTTTATGGTTTTGTTTTCTTTAACTGGTCTGAAAACATCCTACAATCACTAACAACTTCTGAAGTAAGGTAAATTTCTAGAATTTCTGCAATTTCATCATTGGTTTAGGATTGTGTTTTTGTGAAGCAGCAGAAGATATGCAACAAAGTTTAGGTTCAACTCCTACTGCACTCCATAAAAGTGCTACCTTTTTCTCATCACTAACAAAATTATTGACTATAGCCTGTTACATTCTCTCAGTATAGGAGCTTCAGTCCTCCACCGAGCCATCAAATGAGAATCTTTTCTCCAGGCAGACAGTTCAAGTTCCTTTTCCTTCTGTATTTGAACTGCACTGCACCAGTGCTACAGGATGTAGTTTTAGCTTTACTTTTAATCTGCAAATAATTTGTCTTTTACTGTACACATGGAATGGGGTCTTGTGTTTGTTGGTAGTTATTGTGTCTTGCTTGCTTGTGGCAGAGAATCTCAAATAATGGTATGTGTTACCCATGTAGGAGCACACAGTCTGTGGCTGTCTCAGGGTTGTAATCCCTGCAACATATGTGACAAGCAGATAACTCCACGGTTCTTGAACCAAGGTTCATGCTTTGAAAAGATGTTCATTTCACAGGAGGAGCTTGTTTTATCCAGAGTGAACACCAAAGTTGTGTAACAGATAGTAGATATTAACAAATATCCAACATTCTCCTGCCTCTAACTTACAGAAGAAAGTGTGTGCTACAGTTTGCCTTTTTTTATATTTACGGCCCAAAAGTAGTTTTATCTGTAACTAGAAACCATTTTGAGGTTATAAGCATAAGATATAAGGATGAAGCTCAACAGCAAAATAATAAACTATGTTTTATCTAGGCTTATATCTTAAAGGAAGAAATATCCTAGTCATATATTTTGCACTTATTTATTAATTCTGAGAGACTCTATATGAAGTATCAGGCTTACTCACTATTCAAACTTTTTCGGAGTGTGAAGGAATATTTGGGTATAGATTAACAGTCTTAAGTTTTCGGAACAAACTGGCTTTGCGGAATTGCTGTATTATGAAGGATGTGTTAGCATTTTTATGAGTGGATTTATTCCCCTTTAAAATATCTAATAGACTTATATTAATCACAACACTCCCCTTTTTTTTCTATTAAAAATCCACATGGGAAGGGCAGATATGACACTACCTGCAAAGAACCTGCACCTCTATAAAATGGCAGCTAAAACTGAGGTGGGATACTCTAGTGATCTCACATGGTGCTTGTGTTTAGGCAACTGAACCATGCTATTATGAACTACCATGTGACTGAAGTCATGGAAGAGCTGATGGAATTATAAAGCATTTTCTGAACATATTAAATGTGCTTTGTTTTGGCACAGTCAAGCTTAATTTTTTACTTTCCTTCTTTGATTATTCAATTACAATATTTATATTGGCAATTATATGTTAAAACCCAAAAATATTTGGTGTATCTGATTAGCAACAATGAGCCTCCATGAACCAAAATTATCAGAGCACAGGTTATCAAATACAGCCTGAGTTTACTATCACTTTTTGCACATTAGTTAATAAGGGTGCATGGTAAAGGAACATCCACCCTTGAAATCACTGATGAAATATTTCTGTAAGGTCAGTTGTGGAGTATTTGCAAATGTAATGCATTTATATGATAAGTACACAGCTATGGAGTGCTCTTTCCCACACATTGGACAGAACATCTGATGCACAATCCTGCCTTTGATGCGATAATTGTATCACCTGAAGAGATGAAAGAGAATGAGCTTTACCTGAGGAGACATGCAAATGGTACAGATTCTGGTCCTAATTGCTAATGAATCAATTTTCATTGCAAAATTCAGTTTGCAGTACATCCTCTGAAGTTTTGTCGAGTCATATTTTAACTTATTTACAATATTGTCCTGGGAAAATTTTTTCATATACTGACATATACATTCATATACAACACAATATGTAGCCACATGCTCTGTTAGTCAGGAGCTACATTCAATCTTCTTATTAGCTCTTATACTGTATGTTGAAACACTGGTGCAGTCGACATGTTGCTTAATTGCTGTCTAAGTCCTAATAACCTCAAAGAGAATAAGAGCAGCTACTGGCAATTTAACAGCACTAACATCGCAAGATGAATCTAGGTAATGGATATAACATGTGAGGGACCAGTGGGCTAATTTACTTAAAACAAAATGTGATTAAATGATCTGAATACAAAATATCTTCAGCAGGTCAGGTACTTCTGTACCATGTGACAAACTGTTGGATGGATGCCCAAACCAGCTCTGGAAAGCTAGTATTTCTGAACTGTCAGTTCAGAAAACAGATGTATTATAGCCTGTAGCAAACTTTGCATTTTCTGAGGCAAAGGTGAGTCAGAAGTACTGTATTAAAAGAGTTGCTATGAAGCTCTGAGGAATGTGATCAAAATAAATTCCAAATGGAGAGATAGAGGAAATAAGAAATACCGAAGTATGATTTGTCTGACATATTTAGATATCTAACTGAGAAGAGGTGGATTGTACTCTAGAGTGCCTATTTATTTCCTTGGAGTATAGGTGAACTATACATATAAAAAGATAAATCTGGCATGATTCATTTGCATGTAAAAAGGACTCTTGTGCCGGTCGAGACACTCTAGAGTATTTGCCACAACAGTTCAGAGATGTGACACACAGTCTTAGAAGGTCCAGTTCCCTTCTGCTGTGGTAGACATGGGCCAGATGGAAGATCTAGAACATCTCAGCTGGTATTACTAATCTCTGTTGTAAAAGTAAATTCAACCCCAGAGTGTAGGTGTGAGAAAGTGAGATTGTATACATCCATATCTCAATCTCTGAATGTCAGTATCTACCTGAGGGCTCTATTTCCAAACACTCATTATATTCTACTTCCTTGTAGGGGAAGAGATTTTGTTATTCAAGAATCTTAGTGTCATTTCTATCATAGATTAGTGTCAGGTGCTACTGTTGAATATGTACTCGCACACATTTTAGTTGAGAGAGTTGGGAGAGATAAATACGCAAAAATCCAGTGCCTTTTGCTGAGTTTTTCCTGACTCCTACCTCCTGCAGTGATTTAGGATCTGAAATTTAACTTCAACACAGTTTGAATTTAACACAGAGACAGGTCAGGCCTGAAACGATACGAAAACTAATATGCCTTCTGGTACATGTAGCACAAAGCAGCAAATGAAGAGAAGGCTGCATTCTAGCTAACCTTATTACCTCCCACTTGGGACTGATCTTCTCTGTTTTCTGCTAGAATTTACCCGGTAAAATGTGTCTCTGCATCATGGGTTTTTTTTGAGTGTTTTGGTGGGATCATTTTTCAGACTGGAACAATGCTAAGATTGAATTATAAGCCTTCTCAAGTGAATAAAGTGCCCAGAATTTAAGTGTAAAAGAACAGGCATGGAAAAAAAGGGCTCAACTCAGGCCTGGAATATGCAGAAGTTAAAAAACCTTCTCATCTCTTTGTAGAACTCTAGATTGTCTCTTCACTAAGTTCTTGTTTCTAGGAACTTTTTGCTGAAAAGCAGCACTAAGGAGATGGACTGCAACACACAAATGTATATTTTATCAGTGCCTCAGTGTCCAAGGAATATATGTCCTTTACCCCCGTTTATTAAAACTAAAAGACTTCTCCAATTCACAGACAATCATTAGTGGGGATGAGAGATCTTTATTTATAAACTCTGATTTAATTCCATGTGAATGCAGTGCACTGTACTTGATATAGGCAGTGACAGTGAGCTGGGAAGCTGTCTCATCCCTGTGCTAGCAATATTACAAAATGCATCATGAGTTGATTTTGCCTCTGTTCTCTGTAAAATGTGAATTATACTTCTCTTCCAAGTGAGTGGAAACTGGAGATAAAGATTAAATTTTGGGGTTTTTTTTTCTGCTGAAAAAACCAGAAAATTCTGGCATGTGTAAAGCATTTCCCTTTGAATACAAATACAGAGGTTCTTCACTTATTAGTAAATAATGAGGAAAACTTAAAAAAAATATAATATATAGAATATTAAAAAAAAATCACGGTAGTTCTCATAGAAAATTATTTCATTAGTGGTCCTGTCATCTAGGAATGAAGTGTAATCATTATCTGTTTATGTCAATCTTAATGTGGGTTGTATGTTCATAATGCAGTATTTCAACCTCGTGCTTTAATTGCTGTGTGGGAATACCATGCAGGGTTTTAGCTTGAGATCTACTGTGTGTTGCCAACATTTCCTTAATTTACTGAGGCTTATAAAAGTAAGACATAGTTAAGTTGGCATGATTTCTCTGCGACTACTATATGGTGGCTACGTTTTATCACCTTACTTTCCTCTAGGTGCTTACACACTGACTGCTTTAATAAATGTTCTAGCAATTTACTAGCTATTGAATTTAAACTTGCTGTTCTGTAATTTCCTAGATTGATTCCTCTGCTGTTTTAGTAGAGGCTATCCAATATTTTAGGGAATCCATTTCCCAGAAAGGAAAATGTAACACTCTGAATGCTCTTCAGCATCACCTTTTTTACCTCAGGTGTACTCTCATGATTCTCTAATGTCAGTTTTAGAATATCTGTGCATGGTGTCAACCTCTGCTGTAGTTCTTGGTCCTTGATCCTTTTGAGTTACATTTTAATCCAGAAAAATTCCGTTGAAATGCCTTCGGTCAGTCTAAATTGCTTAAATACCTGAGAACAAAATGAAGCCTTAGGAGTTCTGGGTATGAAATTCTTACTTCGCTTAACTGAGTAAAGGGGGGTCACAAACTCTGAAAGATGACAGTATCTGCAATTCTTTGTGGTGAACTACTTGTTTAATTTGCTTGTACACTCTATTGAATGTAAATAAATAATAAATAAAAATTAAATAATTTTTTTATATAAAAAATTTCTAATGGACAGAGTATTTCTTTACAATTAATATCAGAGATAAAAAGTTGCAGTTCAGTTAAATGCATCTATATTCCAGGTGACTACCTTTTTTTACACCTCTACTCCAGGGAAAAGAGGCTTGTACCAGCTGCTGAGTAACAGAAGGTGATGAAAGGTTTAACACCAATAAAATACTTGTGTAAGGACATAACCTTATGGAAAAATCAAGGAAAAAGAAAAAACATTTTAGGTTCCTACTTATTTCTATATTCCACTACAGGTGTCAGCTACTGGTTACTACCAGAACCTGCCAAGCTTTTCCATGTTTCCACATGTCAGTAAATACTGAGTTCCTTAACTATGGACTTCCTTGCATCCCTGTTTGATAAGTCCCACAGAGCTATTATTTTGTTTGGAAGCAGATTCAAGAGTCCAACAGATAATGTAACCAAAAGCACTCACTTATGAGAAAAGTTTCTTTCAGAAAAATTTCCCTTTGCATAAAATCATTCTTCTTATTATCAACAAATTCAGAAATGGTCAATTAGGAAGGTGAAAGCAGAACCTTCCAAAAAAATCAAAGAATTATTTTGATGTGTGATATTGAACTTCCTCCAGTTGTATCTAATTTTTCTACCTCATTCACTAGTATATTCAAATGTGTGTGTGGAGACAATGGGAAATCTTATACAGACTTGTTGTTTCTAAGGCATATAACATTAGAATAACCTCTCTTACATGATTATTGTTTTTTAGGGGCAATTTTGCTGCCATATAAAATGCACAAAGCTAAAGTTATGTGTGGAATATTTAGGGAGTGAAATCTATGCAAGAACTATGTTTATTTATTACCTGATATTTTTATTACAATTGCCTTTTGTGATTATGTCTTTGGCCTGTTTACATTTTCAGTGCTTCAATAAATATTTGTAATCCTATCTCTTATGCAAGAAGTTGGAGAATGGAAGGAAAATAAGAAAGTTTAGTACTCACTCTTATATACCATTGAAAATCTTCTTCATCAGAAACAGCTAAAACATTATTTTTTCTCTCTGAGGAGCCTCTGGATGACAAATATTTGCAGGTGTTTTGACTTCAAAAATATGTTAGTGCTGAATAATGAAGATTTTTAATGATGTCTAATTTGGAAATAAGAATATCCCAAGGTCCATAGTATTCATTTACTAAGAACATACAGTGGTTTTATTTTTTTGTAACAAGTTTAGAGATACAGTTTACATTCATCATGGTTATAATTAAAAGGGAAAAATAAGCATGTAATTAATGATGGACAACATGGCTTTTTTTGTATTTACGTGTTCATGTCTTCTTGGTTTTGATGAAGAATGTTTGAGTGAAATGAAAAAGAGAGATGCAAAAGTAAAAAATAATTTTGTTAATAAAATTTAGAAGGATATATTTTAGCAAAGTAAAAAAAATAAGAGGAAATCTGGCTAAATAATTAACAGAAGAGTCTGAATTTTCTCTAATATTTTATTTATTTACTCAAAGAGATTACAGGAATAGACAGACCCTGGGATAAACAGGAGTTTCCTGGAAGCAGTCACAGTAGCAGAACAGGCTCTATTCCCTTCAGTTTCTCTTTTAGGAACGTATGGAACTGCTTTGAGCAGCCCTTCCTAGGCCTCAAGCAACAAGCCCAAGCATACTTTTCATATGTGAGAGAGAGTGATAATTTAGATTGGGATCATGGGTCCAGACCATCTTAATTTTTGGTTATAATAATAGTAGGGAAAAAGAAACAAGAAAAAAAAAAGGAAAAAAAAGAAAAAGAGAACAAGAAAGAGGAAAAAAGAAAACAGAAAAGAGAATAAAAAAGAAAAAGAAAACAAAGAAAGAAAAAGAAAAAGAAAGAAAAAGAAAAAGGAAAAGGAAAAAAAGAGAAGAAAAGAGACAATGAGGGACTGCAAGTCTAAGCTGCATGCTAGTGCCAAAAGACACAGCAGTATCTCTCTCAACTTGCTAGGCTTGCCAAATTCACTGGAGTAATGTCCATTATAATAACATCTTCCAGAAAACAGCAGTGCAGGGTTGCTGCTGTCTGCCGAAACAAGGCAGCAAGTCCTTAGAACAGTATGACTCACATGTAAGTTTTTCCCCAAACATGAAAAAAACCCAATGGCTCCCTCAAAAACTATCACACAGGAAAACAAAAGAAGTGCACAAAGTTTTTGTGTTTTCTTCATTTGTAAAGCATACAATGAAGATAGTGTACACAATACAGGACATTTTATTTAAAAAGTTCTTGAGACTTTATAATATTCTTAGTGAAATTCATCTCTATGTAGATCTAAAAACTGGCCCCTTAGTTAACTTGCTGTAATTATACATAGTAATTAAATGAGCAACTGATTGGCCATCAGTGATAAAAAGGACTCTACGTAAGCATGAGTGAGCTCATGCTTATTGTAAGAAAATATTTGGCAGATAACACACCTATTCTGCATGACCAGAAAATGCTCTGCACATGGCTCCAAGGTCCTTTAAGTTGGTGTTTTACCAACAGCCTGCTGATACCTACCTTTCTTACCCTCTCAGTCTATCTGTGGCAGTCTTTTTCAGTTTTATCCTATGTGTTTGTAGGACATCTGAGTCCTTTCCACGATTTTGCAGTTAGTGAAAAGATAAAGAATCAGCATCTCAGTTTTCAGTCAGTAAGCTGTAAATGAGGCATCCTTTGATTATCCTTTTTTTCCCCCCATGATATTTTTATGCATTTTTCACCAAATGATAATTCAATCAAAACTAGAAGAAGTGCAGAAACTGGATCTCAGACCAGTGATCTTCAGACTGGCCTCAGAACTGGCAGCCTTGATGGCACAGACATGCAGTTCTGAGTGAAACATTTAATTTCTTAGGTAATGCTGATGGTAAATCATAAATCTGGACTAGGAGAGCCTCACATAATGATTTTCGTGGTGCTAGAGCCTGGACAAAATAGTTATATGAATAGTTTTGAGACTAGAAGCTTCTGGTTATAAGAGTAAAGTTACATAGATTCAGTTTCTGGTTGAAGGCATTGTACTCATTTAACTTGAAGATAACTTGTTTGCTGATAACCAGGATTCAAGTATCATTCCAATTAAAGGCAAAACAGGAAAAAAAAAAAAGCAGCATAATTTCTAATATGGTCAACACTTGGACTTCCTAATATTAAACATATTTCTGTTTCTCAATAATCATATGGCCTTTTTTGCTTTTGCTTTGAGACAAAATATGATTTCAATCCTTAAGTGAAATTCAAAGTCAAGGTCAAAAATGTGAAAGAAATTACCTTCTTGTACAACTCAAACCTGACAATTTTTCTCAGTTCTTGCCTTGGCACAAGCTTCTCACATCTATGCAAAACATGTTTGAGAAATTATCAAGTCACAGAGTTATTAAGTGAAGTCATCTTGTGTTTACTTTGCATACATGGAAATATGCATCATCAGATGAAAAAATGGAAAATAAACCAGACCAAGTGCCTACAGATTAAGCATCCTGTTGAAACTATTGATGTGTATTGTTACAGTTTTTTATTTCTATTTTCTATATGAAAGCATCTTAAAAATGCAAGTTACAAAGCTAGAATTCTTGCCCATTATAGATGTAGTAATAACTTTCTAATTAGAGAATTCATTGCTACACTGCATAATCAGCTTGTTGAAGACATGCATTATAGTAAAAGAAAAAAACAACCACTCAATAGTAACATAGCTGTCCCATTAAAGTCTTGATTAACTTTATAACAATAATGCAATATCATTGTACTTTCATAAATTAGAAGACAAATTGGATATATATCAAGTAATGCTCTTGTATTTTTAGAAAAGGATGCATGTTTAATTTAAAGTAAAATAGCTCCAATGACATTAATTTCTTAAGTAGGGGGGTAACATATGTAAACTCTACACAAATATATAAAATAAATATTTAAATATCTCAATCATTTTCTGTAAAGGTTTCAAAGAAAGCTATGATATATAATATAAATCATTATATACATATATATACATATATATATATGTCATATAAATGACACAGGGTAACGTAAAAAGCAGTAGATATGAGCAATGACAACTGAGATTATCTATTACAGATAGGCTGACCTATCCAATCTGAGTCCCACTGCTCCTGTTTGGTCAGCAGGCACCTTTTACCATCTGCTTTACTTATATTGGCTCACTCTTTTCTATCATTATATAACAGACATATGGCCAGATGTCTATTTGGATCCAAAATGCAGCCTGGAAATCATAGAATTTTCAAACTCAGATTAAAAACTCAGATTAAGTTTATGAGACTTTAAAACAGGAGAGTACTGCTAGCTAAACATAGAGTTTGTATGGTTATTTATTAGTAAGAAAGTAAAGACTGGCTTCCATATAGCAGAATTTTATATCTAATACCGAAACAACTGAATGAAATGTTCATAGGTTACATAGAACCTAGGGAAAAAGTTCTTAAAGGCAATCTCAAGAAGATTATATATATCACTTTTACACTCAAGACTCCTCTCACCCCGCAAAAAAACTTTTACATCATTGCTCTGTAGCTATTCCAATAATATTTTTGAATCTATATTGCATAATATCAACTCAGAAATTGAATAAAAAAGTGTTTTTCTTACAATCATTAGATACTAATCAACCAGTCATTTAAAAGACTTCACTGAATTTCAGTCTCAAAGCAGCATATGACCATAAGAGAAAGACTGCATATATGAAAGGAAGGCTGGGTCAGATCCCCAGTACATCTATCTGAAAGCCCACATGGCTGGCAATTTACTTTAAAATGTAGCTAATAAGAATTTGTCCACTAGTGCTTCTATCCTCAAGAGACCATGGAGTTTTAAAGTTTGATATGTTTTCTATTGTGTTTACATGGTATCTCATATATAGGAGAGAAGGAAGTTCCCAACTTTCATCTTGTATTAAAGTGAATCTTTTTAAAGGAGAAAATAAAGCATTTTATCAATAATTTCTTCAAGAAGAGATCTATTAACTGGAGATCTGAATCACATTAGAGTAATAAAATATCTGTTAGCTATTTTTTTTTTGTTGTCCCTCTCCCAGATTGTTCTGCAAAACATTAATTCTGCCTTATCCTTGGAGAAATCATTTGGGTTTTTTCTCCCCTTGCTTTCAGCTCATAGAGACATCTTTGGGAGAAATTTTGTTGTTATTTAGATTTTTTTGGAAGTGTTACAGAACAGAAACCATGAGCTAGCTAAAAGCAATGGGATTCTAGTGAATAAGATATCACATCAGTATCCTAATCATTTCACAGCCTAAAGACAACTGCAGCGAAGCCAACAAAAGAGCAAGTAGAGCCTGCCAATAAGCCAGATGCTACTGTCGAAAAAGAAATTTCTACAGCTTAACATCTGGGCACTGTGAATACCTTTCAGAAATGAAGGAAAGAACTATTCTACACTGAGATACAGAGAATGTGTATTAAAACATGTTTCACCAGCAGATACGCTTATTAAAAAAATATCATTAGAAAGTATTTATTTCGTAGCTGAATTTGTTAAAAAGAGAAGGAATGTAGAAAAACATCCTCTATACTTGAAAGCAGCCCTTGTGCTCAGTTGGAGTTAGCAAGGGTGGCTGATAGGAATCTTGAAATCAATATGACAGCTAATCTGTGTGTATCAAATATTTGGTTTTATTTGACTTAGTTGTAAGCATAGCTTTACTTGCAATGTTAATGCATCTTCTACAGGTCATCTGGAGATATTTTTTTCCTAGCAGTTCCTTATTGGATGCAAGCTTTATCAAGGGTGTTGGCTAAAACTGTGACTAAATAAATGCTGCACAAGGTGATTTTGGTATGTCTTTCTTTAAGGACTGTAGCTTGAAGATTTTTTCCCACCTGTGTAGGAAGGGAGGGAATGAGATTTTGGGCATAAAGATGGATGTTACATTGCATTGGCCATCTTCTCCAACAAAAAGAACAAGCAGATGGAGTGCCTGTATCTTTGACACTTCCCAGTCTGTTAAAAGAACAGTTTAAGCAAATTGGCACAAGCTTTCCATCACCACAGACCATACTTTGAATAAAACTTTTACAGAAACATGAAAACCTAACAAGCCACAATTTTGACCTGATAGAGAAAAAGTTCTTACGTGAAGTCCTTAATTAACTTCTCACTCACTATTGATTTTATGTGGGAAGGAGAATAGTGGCAATGGACACTATTACGAAATTCTGGTATAGCTGAGCTGTGCTCTATCATCGCCATTATGGCATCACCAGCATTACCATGATGTCTTAGGGTACACAAACCTGGAGTCATATCTTTTATGAATCTAGTTTTATGTCTAGGCTACTAACAACTACATTCTGTATCATTATCTAAAAATTAATAGTTCTTAAAGTTATGCATTAATCTTTTCCCATAAAGAGGGTGTCTGATAGAGCAAACAGTGCAACATTACCTTCTTTCAAATGAGCAGAAATGTATCAAGAACAAATGATATCTAATTACCAAGTCAGAGATTTATAAAATACTGACCAGGGAAAAGAAAATTTACCACAGTTCAGGAATAATGCTCATAGCCTTTATTTTCACATCATAGTCACAATTTCAGGTCTTAGTAATTTTCTTTTTTTCTCCCTTGGGTAATATTTTACAGCCATTGACCCTAGAACCAGTCACTATTTATTTGCTTTTTTTTTTCTAGTGCAACATACACAATTTCATGTTTCCTGTAGTGTGTTTGAGAAGCTTAAAACCAAGTAGAAGAATAGGAAAATGGTACCCAAATGCTGAAAGAAGCTGAATAATTTTAAAAACTTCAAACCTTAAGTGAGCTGCAGCAGCTTGTGTATCCTGTGCTCAGAAATTGCTGGTTTAAGTCACAGAGCTCTTGTAAAACCATTGCTAGATGTTCAATATAGGAAAAACCCCCAAACTGAACAACAAGCTGTGCTACAAAATTTTCTTTATCCTTAGTATAATACTTTTATTATTTATTGAGGTATTATTATTAATAATACTTTAGGTCATGCAACTGTATGTCAGCCCTTTGAATTGTGCTTGGCTGTTAAGATGATAGAATTCAGTCCCACAATTCTTGACCTTGGTTACTACGCACCTTAAGTGAGGAATCTGACTGGTCCATATGAGGCAATTGTATTATATACATATTTTAGAATTATGCTGTGTTTGTGGCTTTTAGTTCAATTATAGATCTTCATTAAAGCCTCTTGGAAGTACCTATGGTAGGCTGGAAAGACCAGGTAACAACTAAAACATGCTACTGGTGAAAATATGAAAGGAAATGCAACCATTAAGATTTTATAATTTCTATAAGGTTTGTTGTTGCGTAAAATAATATTTCAATGTACACTGTTTATATTTAACAGAATTAAATTTTTATTCTTTTACTTCTAAATGCTGCTTCCATTTTGTAGGCTCTGACATTTGCAGCACATGAGTAAATATACTTACATGACTTTGAAACTACCCTATTTCTGACTGCAGTTTTGTTACTACTATGAATGACTTTCACAACAGGAACATAGGCCAATTTAAAGTCCAGGCACCAAGCAATTTGAGATCCACCAGCTTTATGCAGTAATATAATTATTCCCTCCGAGGCTCTTAATTGTATTCATCACACCATGATTTCTGCACAAATTAAGCATGCATTTACTGCTATATATAACTTGCTTTGCAGTTAACATCCTGGAAACAAATTTCAAGGAGATAGAATCTTGAACTTACTCATCCCATGAAATCACTAGTTTCACTGCTCAGAAAAGTCACTTAGACTGTAAGGTCATTATATTTTTATATCGTCAAATCATGTACAGAGAAGCAGTGAAAAAAGAGTGTGATAAAAAGATCACAAAACTTATACAAATATTTTGTTCAGACTTGAAATGTTAAAACCACTAGCAAAAATACCTTTAGATGTATTTTTAAGACACATAGCAAAGAAAAATTAACACTATCAAAAAACCTTGCAGTCCATAGAAGACAAAAAGTCTGAAATTCAGATCCAGAGCAATTATGATTGTTATCACATATAGATATGTGTGCATATGGATTTATGAATGTGTGTCTGTGTGTACCATTCTGACATTTTACTTTGCTAATTTTATAAAAATCACACATTTCTACAAGTGTTTCAAATTACAAAAAGCCCCCAAACCTTATAGGACTTCACATAATTGTCCAAGTAATGAATTACAATGAATGTATCATTTGTAGGCAATTATTAAATGAAGAACACATTTGTGTGTACATTTGAGCTTCCCTGTGTAGGGGTATATCTACTCTGTTAGCCAGGTAATTTTGAAATATATATGTTTTTTGTAATTACATCACAGCAGTGTTGGTCTATGTGAAATCAGAATAACCCAGCATATTTTTTTCTTGCTAAACTATTTTTTTGGGGGGGTGGGATAGGGGAATGGAAGGAAAACAAAGTCTGATGCTATGCCTATCAAAATGTGATAGATGTGAGAGCCTAGACATTCCTTTTTTATTGTACTTTACATTGTTTTCTTTCTGTGGACATTTCTCTATACCTGCAGTTGTAGAAGATACTCATCAAGAAAAGAAGGAAGAAACAACATACAAAGCATGTGATCCATTTCCACCTTTCCATACTCATTCTTCTGGGATTTTAAATTAGAGTACCATTTTGATATGTCTGTAAATTGCTATAATTTATATTGCTATAATTTAAATTGTTATAGATTAATTATAATTATAATTTATAAAAATAATATATTGTATAAATTGTCCTGTGTCCCACAGAATTAAGAAACAAGATTTTAGCAAGAGTCAGAGTTGTTGTGGGTATTAGTAATATTCAGAGTTAATGTCAGAGTTAATGGCTAGAAATGATAACTGAAAAATGGAAAAAGAAAAGCTCTGTGATTTGAATTGGCCTCTACATATTGAAGGTCAAACCAGAGAACCTCTCTGAAGTGTGAGTGGCTGGTGAGCATCAGGAAAGCAATACTGGCATAATACAATTAAAATGGTGACTCTTACATCCTTGCAATATTATTTTCTCTTACTTCCATATTTTTTCCTCCTACTTTTCCTTTATTGTTTTTAATATGTTTACTAAGTCAATAAACCATAAACTCTTTCAGGGTTTATTCTATTTGTATTTACTGAAATTGTAACCACTGATGGTTATAGTACAATATTTACCTCCTATTTTAATTGCTTGAGGTGTCAGTAAATTAATAAAAATATCAAATATATTCATGATCAACACAGCTCTATAAAGGCTTAACTTGGCCTTGGTGTCTGACTAGACTCAAAGTCTAAGGTCATAAGAATAATTTCTACTTTTGGAAAAAGCCCTAATCTCCAATGTCAATGAAAAACATCTATTGACTAATAAAATTAAATTGGATATTGCCACGTGTAATGTCAGCAGATTTGCACTGATATACTGAGAGATCAGATGTCTCATCTCACCCTGCATACATGATAATTTAGAAATATTTCTGCATTTGTTGCACACATGAGGGAGAAACTTTGTTAGAAAACTGGGAAAATTCCCTTGAAGATCTGTAAGATGTTTGCCTGACTAAGGTCCTAAATTTGAATTTTCAATAGCCTACAGGGAGCACCTCCCTCACAATTAATATACCTAAGAATTATGGGAACAGCACGGAAGTGACTTGGAATGTTATATCATGGCCAAGGGACTCTTTAATTTAATGATCTCTTTTAGCTTCAGTTCACATGTATGAATCCTCTACCCTTCAGTCTGATATGAGCATTCCCTCAGAGCATTGCACAGTGTGAATGAGCAGATAGCATTTCTATACTCACAGTGCAGAAATGGTCCTTCAAAACCTATATAAGATACTAGGCCACCAATTAATAAAAAACACATGATCTCTAAGCATAGAGAAAAAAACAGCAACAAATTTTTGCCATAGTATAACAACCAGTCAGCAGAAGTCTATTTATTGACAATGAAAACCGTCAGCCCTTTAAGCTCACCAAATGAAGCCTCTTCCTCAACAAACCTCCACTCTCTGCATGCACCTGTTCAACAAGACTGGATTTTCAAAAATCTGATAAGGATAACATTTTTACATTATTCTTGAATGAGAAGGAAGAGAGCTATGGGAACGTTATGGAAAATTAAGGACTAGCATTCTTTTGGCTCCCGTCATACGATTTAGAACTGTCTTCTGATTAATTGGAAGTACTGGTAGGATTGGAAAAAATTCTTCTCCTGAGTGCATTGCTCAAAGCCATTTTGACCCTCATCAGTCAGAAGCAGTACTCTAGCATCCTCCTGGAAAGAGGACACAGAAACTGAGTTTGTAAACCAGTTTCTTTATATGCCCTTAAAAATATTATCTAAAATATAACGCAACTCACTTTTATTTTTCTCCCTCAGAACAATGTCCTCTAAATAGATCCTGAGCTGGTAGTGAAGCACATTACAGTAATCCAATGGAAAAAATCTGAACATGGGCTATCAGATTCTGCTTCTAAGAAAGAACAACAGATTCAAGTTACTGCTGCTGTTTGTTTATGTTAAGTGGCTAGAAGTATGTCTTGACACCAAATCAGTCAGAGCTGGCAAATGACAATGAGCCAGGAGGGGTTGCAGGAGACTTTCTTACTCAGAAAGGGCAAAGTGGTGGCCATGCCACAGGGTTTTATTCTTAACATCCTAACTTACAAGAAACACATGTATGCATCCTAAACTACATACAAATTCTAATTTACACAATAGTATTCCTTTACTGACTTTAACCTGAATATTTAACTTCATTTTAATCCAGTCTTTCCAGTTTCAAGTACTTTCCTCAATTTCTTCATTCCCTGATGAAGAAGATTTTGTCTACTGTTTATTAATATAATAAAACTGAAACTCTAACATCCATGCACATATATATTTCTTGGTTTGTGAGGTACATAAATGTTACTTGATTACTTGGATTCTGAGCTCAAACACTTTTTAAGACTTTATTGGCTTGCTTAGGGTACTACCACTTCTGCCCAGACCTTCCAGTTTGGATAAAGAGTTATGTTTCTCTCTGATAATCAAGACTAGTTCAAACCTATCAGAGCTCATGGTGTAATGTGTTCATCTAGCAAAATGAAGACAAGGTTGTAACATGTTGAGTAAATCTGTTTTTCCAATCTAATAATAGCATTTCAGGCATGGTGCCCAAGCCTTGACATCTACTATTGGCCAAAGCACAGGCTCCCTGTTCTAGGTATGATGTTATCCAAGTTGCTGCTATGTACTGAAGAAAATGTCCTCATTTTCATTTATTTTGTTGCCCTTGTTAAGCAGTTAATACCAAAACATTTTTTCTTTGCTTCTTTGTCACTTTATCTATGTGGAGAAAATAACACTTCTTCATTTTATACACCCTGGTTCCTCAAAGTCCTGCCAGATTGAAAGGACACTGTATTTGATAAAAAAAGAAATTAAAATAGCAGTTTTACTAACATATTAAAATAACTTTGGATCACATCTCTTGTGGAGTCCAATCCAATGACCATTGAGGCTGGTAGATTTCAGTAGCCACTAATCACAGAACTATGGCTTTTTCACACACATACTTATAAATGTAGCTGTACATTTGTCACTTAATCAGTGTAGATTTTATCTCAGCAATGAGAGCAATCTGAAGCCAGTTACTTTTAATAGAAAGCATGGCAGAAGTTCTGAGCAATCAGACAAAGCAGCACAATTAATGTGATAAAAAGCTTCAACAGGAAGTGTGTTTCCCACTTAATCAGCTATAACAATATAGAGGAATTACAGGCACTATAAAGTCATATGAGAAATATCTCACAGACATTTTCTTTGTTATTGTAGGAAAAAAGTAATGTGAAAAGATAAGTAATTTTCTCAGGTGTTTCTGACTTTTTCAGTTTTGGGGGATGAAAATCTGGTTTTCATGCTGCTGTTTTTCTCATACCTGCATTCTGACATTAAAATAATAGAGCTAATGAACATATTTCTAAATTTCTGTCACACACATCACTCCGTCAGTTAGTAATTGACATAATGACAAAGTGGCCAGGGAAAATATAAGTGGAAAAAAGGGGATTGGAACAAACAGGATGTGCAAAAGAAGCAGTCTGGAGAGTCTGCATCTCAATGGCATGACTAGCTGCATTCCCATTGTATTGCTTAAAAAAAAAAAAAATCAAATATTCTATGTCTTGTTATAAGGTGAGTCTGATAAACAGAAACCTTCTAATTTTCTACTTCCAAAGAAAGGTCTGTCAAGGTTAATGCTGAAGATTCCTGAAGAATTTTGATTGGCACTGAGCAGTAGTTTGGGAAGAATAACTGAAGGAAATGAAACAATAGGCTACTGAAATATCAAGGGAACTGAGAGTGTTAGCACTGTTCATACAGCAATGTACACCATAACATCCTGGACATGAATATTCATGATGCTACAGTTACATATGCTCAAAGGCCTTAAAAAGTTCCCTGAGATATTATTATGCTGTGATTATTAACCCCAGTTAATAGTCCTGAAAAGAGTAAGGTCTGGGACTACACAAAAGGAAACTTTTACTGACAATACTTGGTTTATAGAGGAAACTTTTATTTGTACACATGGTTTTGAACTCTGGCATGAAGGCAAGAAAAGTGTTTGGTTGTTTCCTAGGGTAGGACTACATAAGTCATGTTCACATTGTATTCAATTCTCTTCCTTCCCAAAATAATGATTTTGTGAAAGAATTCGAGTCTGAGCTCTGGCCCTGCTTGATCTACAAATAGAGAACAGTTACACTCATAGTTCTAATGAAGATATGCATGGACGTGCATAGCTGTAACTGGTTTTAGCTTGCTATTTGGTTGGGTTTTTAAATTAGCTCTTTGTTTGTTGGTTTGTTTGTTTGTTTTGCTTTGTTGCTTTTGTCTTGTGGTTTTGTTTGTTTGTTTTGTTTTGGGTGACTCTCTTCAAAAAAAAACTCCTGCAGAAGGTAGCCATAAGCAGTGCCAGCCTGTAGATCACTTATTGATTCCTGTCCTCTTTTATTTAAAAGCACACTTGCAATAGAAAATACTGCTTGGTTAGAAACACAGTCTGTAGTGGGAAAAGGGGAAAGGTAGCACCATCTCTAGATGGCAGCTCAGAATCATCACTGCTCATAGCAGTTCCTGATGGCTATTCTCTAGGTGACTTCAGCAATGTGCTTCCTGGACTGTTTTTTAGGCACACTTCAAGTACACCACTGTATATATGAAGAACATCCTTCCTTAGTTTATATAATCAAACACATTTGTTCACGCTTATGTGCAAAACTGACAGATTTTGGCATTTATAATTGTTATATATATATAGACTCTTTCACTGCATGTGTGAGAGTCTTATTACTGATCATTTCCAAATGTACTACAAAGATGTATGATATAAAATTATAAAGCATCATGAAGATATTTTAACCAATGCTGAAATATATCTCATACAGACATGCAGAACACTAAATTAAATAAAAACCAGTTACTTAAAGGATGGAGAAGTCTCCAGTTTCATTTTCATGTCTATATAAAACATAGCCCCTCAAAAATTACCCATCTGAATTGATATTCATAAGTAATATGTAGCTACTTTAAAAGAGATGCATTTGTTTGCATAGTTGATATAATACATATTTATTAGTGGTTAAAGAAGCCCAGGAATTCATAATTATAAAATAATATTTATAATCTTATTTGTAATACAATTCTGCCATTATTTGAAAGACATTTTGATAAAAAATACTATTTAGGTCTACGCAATAATCCAAGTCCAACAACAAGTACATGAAAGACCCATTACAATTTTCTCCTACTTGCCTCATTAGGTTCAATGTGCAAAAGAGATCAATGACTCCAAGGTGAATTGACAAAGTGTGTATTTTATCTTTTGCTTGTGCCCTGCTTTAAACAGAGTAAAAGATTCAGTTTTTATTTATTTTTTGAAGCATTTCTACATTCGTTTCTCTAAGTGTACCACATTCAGCTGCTTTCACACTCTTTCTGTTTTACTACCAATCTGTTAGTGATCTTTTCCTTTCATCTCTCCACATACATAGCCTAACGAAATCTTTATGGCTGAACTGTTTTCATCCTCCTCTATTTCTACAGTATGTGGTAGTAATGATCTCATTTTATTTTGCTATACTGACATTATAAGTGTCCTTTTCATTCCCCCAAATATTTTTTTTGGTCTACTTAAATATATATATATATATATATATATATATTTAATTATTCAAATTACACATCTCTATAATCTCACTTGATGCAAAAACATTTGATTATCAGATATGGGATACTGACATGCCTGCTAACATTTGTTTTGCTGTGTAAATTACAAGTTGTTAAACAATAATGCCTTGAACTGCAGTATAACAAAGGGAAAAAAAGCCAAAACCAAGAAAAAGAAAAAAAAAGATTTAAGGATGGTTTAGAAGGTTTTACTCTTAAAGGGGAAGATGTGTCTCATTTTGCATCTTCTTGCATCATAATCCATTCTCAGCCCGCATTATCTTACAATTTAACTTGGAGAACAATAAGTTCTAATACTATGAATTTGTTTTACATTTTGTCCAAAGACATGACTGAAATGTGTAAGTCTTGCCAAAACAAGGATTGCAAAATTAGTCAAATATTTCTTAGTTGCTCTTCTTCTTCTTAGTTGAAGGGGAGCTTCACTAATTTCTATGTATTTCAGAGGATGTGTTTTCTGGAACTTGGGAACAAGTGGAAACTTGAATCACCTTTTTTCTCCAGGTGGGTTTTTTTTTCTACCCACAGAAGTACTGTTTTTAACTTTGTTGATACTGCTGGTCAGCTTTCCACCATTAACTACACATAGTAAGACCTAGGAAAAGAGGTTTTTATTGCTTTTGGTCTTCTCATTTTCCATGGTACATAAGGCAATGTTGAAAGGTTCCTTAAAAATGCATGGTTTCCCTGAAGGTAAATGAAGAGGGCAGAGGGATTTTCCTTCTCTCCCCTCTCTCTCTTCCCTACATTGGATGATGGGAAGACACTGCTGCTTAATGGGAAAATTGCATGGATTGGGAAAATAGATGAGAACAACCTTTCAGCTGCCATTTGCTGGAAACTATCACTAACTGATTTGAAATAGCATAGCTAATAGTTTTGATCTGAAATGTCTCAGCTGAGTCAGAAAAAACCTGAACCAAACCATGTATTTCACCAAAGAATATCAATAAACAAGAAAAAAAGAATATTTTAACATTACAGACATGTTGTATTTGATTAGCTCAATTCCCAGTATTACATTTGTCCAGTGCTACTCCTACAATAAAGAGGTTCCTTTGGAAAGTGACATATTAAAAAATATATTTGAACCTTTTCTTTTTGTAACACATTTTGAAATAAATTATGTTTTTGAGCTTTCCTTGAGAATAAAACTGGCAGTTTATACTTAAAGAAACTAAATATCTTCATAGGCAACACACTAGAGACTTGCATCCTGCATAGGAAAAAAGTGGAATGATATATGACAAAAAAAACTCAAATCAAATAATTTGTTTCCTTAAAATAAAGAAAATGTTTCAGAGTTCAGGAGGTTTCATGAATTACAAAATCATAAAACAAAAGTGCAGGTGAGAATAAAGTATATGAACAGGGACAGATGTATAGGGCAGCTACTCTCATTTCAGTCTCAACTTTCTCAAAATGTTGAGTACTACTGCATTAGAGTACAAGAGAATTAAGTAAGTGTTTACAATTCAAGGGTCTTATTTTCACAGATTCGTAGTTTGTGTGAGAAATATCCATTTTTCAGAGATCAGGGAAATGTTCACAGAAGAACTATATATCTATTTTATTCTGAAAGAGAGAAAAGGTTTCATCAGCACCTGAGTTTATGCTAAACTTCTACAAAGGAATAAAACTTATTCACTGACTAGTACATTGTTATAATTGAAATTGCTGCCTGAATAGATTATTATTCCATGTGAGTAAGTGGAACAGATCCAGGACAATGTTATTTTACTATCGATCAAAGAAAGAACTCAGAAGCCTTGTAGCTTTATAGCATCATCTTATTTTAATAAGAGAAATCTGGTGAGAGGATTAGAAGAGAATGAGTAAAAAAGAAAATATATTGTGCATGGGAAAGAAAATATGTTTTTGTGTTTGAACTTCATGAAGTGTTTTATGTGTATGTCAAAAAAACCAAACCAAAGCATTCTTTCTCTCATTTCTGCAAACAGTAGGATGGTGTATCCTATAAATAAACTGATCTCAATTTTTGTTTGAGGTCAGAGATTTAAACATAATGGGTGTATGAATGATCTAGATGTACGTTTTTTGTATATAGGCTAAATGTATAGATGATTTTGGTAGTGTAACAGATATTTCTATTTTATTTCTGATTTAGCTATTGTTCTATGTCATCATCTAAGCAAAAGGCATTATATAATCTAAAATCTGGGAATGATGTGACAAGAGCAATATTGATCAGGACAAAATACTTTCCTGTATTTTCACTAAAGGGTGTGAATCTCTCAGTGATATTGTTTGTATAGAGTCCCTTTCAGATATATTCCTCCTACATGTATTATTTCTCTCAATCTTTTCTGGTTTTATGCTTTTCCATTTAATACTTTGTCATTTTTCTCATATCTATGGAACCTTTGGAGTAGAATCCTTTCCCACACCTGACATTTATTAAATACCTGAGAAGAGGTTACTGTTTGAGAAAGTGCCTGTCTTAATGAGTGGATGGCAAGTGACTTTAAAAGTGACCTAAAATAAATAATTCTTATTTCTACAATTTTTATTTCCATTTATACATTTTTTTGATTCATCCTTACATTTTCTGCATATTAATACTGTGCTTGATTTCTGGAATTTATGTTCAGTTACAAGGAATTCATACAATTAAACTCGTCTCACTTCCAAAATTACACACCTACATACTCCATTTTCGCAACTCCTGAAAGTAAATGTTTAAAAAAAGATGAGCTGAGTCCCTTTGTCAAAGGCCAGCTGAATGGAACTCTTGCAAATTCACAGGGAAGATGGAATTGAGATTCAAGTAATGTCAACTACAGGTGCACAAATATTTTAATTTCTGAAAGTTCTCTTATGTTGTGCTCATCAATTTGTTCTCCCCCTATTCAGACATACGGTTTGCATTCAGTAAATTTTTATCTTCAGTGTGAGTCTTTTAATCCGGAAGATGTTTGAACTTCTTCTGCCAAAAAACCTCATAGTTCTTTGAACCAACATGTTTTAAATTACTTGCAATCAATAGTGTAAAGTGATGAACAGAGTGCTCTTTGCTCAATGGATTTCTTGATTTTTTTTGTTACAGTCTAGGACTCAGAAATATAGTGATCATGGAACCTTCACCTTGATCTTAGAGTTTGAAACCTTTGGGTCTCACCTGTTTTACACCAGTAGTTCACAGTGGTATTGTCTTCAGTAAAGTACTTCCAAGACTTATCTTGAAATGCTTTGTGAAAAAACATATTTCCATTGGTGAATATTATAATAGGAATTCCTGAATAACTCTAGTGATTTTCAGTTGCTAATGTTCTGGTTTCGAATGTCTGAAAATATTCAATCTGAAATAACCTTAAATTACTTTTTTTTTTTATTTCCCAGTTAGGAGGTATTGTATTTTTTCTTTTTCCCATTTTCCCTTTCCCATTTCCCCTTTCCTTGTAATCACATGAGTTCATTTTGCTTGAATTAAAGCAATTAAAGTCTCATAGGGTCGAGAAACAGGGCTGGTTTGAGGTTGGGTTTTTTTGGTTTGTTTGTTTGTTTGTGGGGTTTTGGTTGGTTGGTTGGTTTTTGTTGTTTGTTGTTGTTGTTGCTTTTTGTTTTTTTTTTTTAACTTAACTCCTGCATTTCCTCTTTGCTACAAGTTCCTGACAGTTTTTTGGACGCCAAAGAAAAGGAGGCTGATTTTCATTCCTTTCATTATCCTAGAGTATTTTAAAACTAGAACAACATTAATATTTTCTTAATCCATGGAAATTGCTTTGGTCACACAGAAGTTGAATTACTTCAATTAAATAAGTATTCATTTAATTTCTTTAAACTGGCTCAACCCTGTCGTGAAATACCCCTCAATTAATTTAGGATTTCCTTGTATCAGTTTAGTTTGCATTTCTAAAACTATGTATTAAATAAATGGTATGCTTTTGTTATCAGTTTGATGACTTTATTCTTACCTCTTCTCATATTTCAGCCTTTGATCTCAGTGAATACTTGTTCATACTGTTTGAAACTTGAACATACTGTTTTGAAACCCTGGTATCTTCTTGTATTGACTCTTTAACACCTGAACTAGATCTGTACAAGGTGGATATATGTAAGCAACTTTACAGTAAAAAAACATACAAAGAAAAATGGTTCACCTAATGTATAATTTCTTTTTCCATTCAAATTACTGCCTTCTGCTTCAGTGGATTAATAGAGTTCCTATGGAACTTTATTATGTTTTTCTCGATCCTCTCATGTCTACTTTTTATAAAAGAATGCATATGCCTATGACTGAATGGTACAGGTTTTAAATAGATTCCGCAAATTTTAATTTCTTCTCCTTTTATATCCTTGGTCATTCTTGATGTATTTCTTCGTGGTTTGTAGCCCTTTCCCAAAGTGTACTGTCTAAACTTAGGTAAAGTCCCTTTCTTGAGGATCTTGAATGTCATCATATTGTTCTCCGTGATGTTCTCTTGCTTCTTAAATTATATACAGTTAGAAGAGAGAAGACCTCAGTTTGTTGGATTTTTTTTTTGATTGGTTTTTTGTTAAAAGCAATTGTTTAGGAAATCAATTGTTTATGTTAGTTCAGAAATGTAATGTTTTAAGTCTTGTTCCACTTGTATATTTAACCAAGTACATTGCAGACAGATGAAGCTATCCAACATTTTACATTCACTAGACAGTTCCATAATGGTCCTCATAGAAAAGTTGTCTCAGCTGAAAAATTGATCTCTTTTTCCAATTAATACAGCATTCATTCGCAAAATTTTGGTGAGATCTTACAGGACGAGTCAAAGGGTAAAATCTGGTATTGATTTTCATTTTGGGTCATGCTCATAGAAATTACAAAAATTGTCACTTGGTAAAAGTGTAAAATACTTTCCTACAATTTCATGAGTCATTTCACAAGGAGTGACTGTCCTGTTAGAACTGTCAGCTGGACAATAGTTCAAAGCATGGGAAAGTAGAGGGAAAACAGGAGCAATCTACTGTTTTGCTTTATTTTTTCCTTTTCTCTCAGGACAGTTAAGAATCCATTTGGGCTTCTGATCTGGAAATGAGCAAGACAAAAGTCTTTGCAAAGTAGGCTCTCCTAAGTCTGATAACTGTAACAGGAACAGAGGCTCATTAAATATTCTCTATTTTCCTCTGGAAGTAGCTTTGGGTATTTTGGGTTTTTTTCTATAATAAAGACCTAAGCCAAGTACTTCTATTTCTTTCCTGTAATAGAAATCCATGCCAGAAGATGAAGATATACACGTAGTCTCTCATAAAAATTATGAAGACCAAAGGCAATGGGAGGGATGCAATGCAAAAACCTGGTGTGTTTGGGGAAGGATGTGTGGCTTGCTGTACTTCCAGTGTATTTCTATCCCAGTGCCCTTTCAATGGCAAACATGAAAATGATCAAGATCACAAATTATATGTCTGTTGTATCAAATAAGTAACTTTGGGCCTAAAGACTTGGAAAAAAATGCCTGTAACACTTGATCTGATGTTATAGCTCTCTTTCCAATTATAAAATCACTAGATTTTATGTTAGACCCCAATTGTTGAGGTTCTTATGATTTTAGCTAATTTTTAAAAAATAAATTTAATCTCATTCCCTAGCATATTCTGTATTCCAAGCAAACTAGCTAAGGTATATGAAATCTACAGGCCCTATATAATCTCTGAAACTAATCCCATTTCTTTAAGCGTTCAGTAATCGCTCATTAGTTAGTAAGATATGGTCCCGAGAGATGGAGTAAATGTCTTAGTGCATCCCTTCCCCTCCTAGTTTCTCTCTCTCTCCCCAGAAAACCCTTCTGGTTCTGAACCTACTACTTCTCTTGTTTCTGAATTCCCTCCAGTTAAAATTTGTTTTTTTACACAAAATGGCACTTCACCTGAGACTGGTGAAGTCTCTTAACTTTCAAGTCATAATCTGGAAATTCTCTTGGCTGTAAGTTCACATCTTTCCCCTGTATATTGTAGAAGGAAGATATAGCATTACATTAATTAATTTTACTTGAATTAGGAAAAATCTAATTGAATGAGCAATTGATTACTTGATTACTTTTTATTCTTAAAACTCCAAATTTTTTCTTGATTTAAATTCACTTAGTTAAATGAACAATTTTAATCAGCAAGCTGAAAAATGTGAATTAAAATAATCTTTTTTTTCTTTTTACTATTTAGGAATATTACTAAATAAATACTGAGTCATTATTTTCTGGAATTTTGTATTTTTAATTGTCTTTTAGAATAAACAATACCTACATATATTTGAAAATAACAAAGTTGACAATAAAGAGTCTACTATCTTTAGACACTGTGCTCAGTTGATTGTTTCTGATCATCATGTTCTTGAAGAACTTAAAACTAATATACTTTGGTTTCTCAAGTATAGATTTTTTTAATGAACTGGAAAAGTATTTTTCTTTCTCAAACAAAATTTGCCTTTTCCCAAGGTCTGTAATGACGGGGCAAGAAACATGGCTTGTAAACTAAAAGACAGTAAGTTTAGAGAGGGTATAAGAAAGATATTCACTGGAAATGTTGAAGGTCAGGTTTGATGGGTTTTTGAACAACCTGGTCTAGTGGAAGTTGTCCCTGACCACAGTGGAGGGATTGAGGTTTAAGATCCCTTCCAACCCAAACTATTCAGTAATTCTATGATTAGAACACATATCTAATTAAATTCTTTTTTTAGAATTAAATGACCAGGATAAATTTTGATCATCTTGTGACCAAATATAAAACAACTAAATACACAAGTTAATAATTTCAAAATCAGTTGCATTTTTACATCTGAGGTTATTTTTATTACAAAATATCTTTTTCAGAGCACTGTAATTTATTCACATGTAATTTACACACATATTTATATTTGTATTTTTATATATATGCACATTCAATTATACAAATGAAGTGCTAGGAGAAAAAAAAATCTTAGATGAAATATCTTCCCCTTTCTTACAGATACAGAAGTATTTTATAAGGTCAGGAAGTCCTAGTTATTTTTGCAATAGATTGATTTCTTAACTGTGTAAACAGCTTTGAAATCCTCTAAAAAGGTATTTATTGGTATTTTAGATGTTGCTAGATCTCAGAAAAAGATAAAATAATCTCATATGTCTCCTACTTAGTTTTTATCATGCTTGTGGTACAAAGATATGTTCACCTAGTTTAGAAGCATAGCTATATTACTTTCCTTGTAAACTTGTAGTCTCGTGACTAAAATCTGCCAGCCCCCATGCAAACACACGCACAGAGTCCGAGTCCATTGAAAGAAATAGTGTTTTTTAGCTGTTCTTTGTGTCCTGGAGAAGGTGACCCAGTCCCTATGTTGAGCGTGTTCTGTTCTATTGGCAAGGAGTGAAGGGGTCGGCCTGATCTGACCATCTAGTAAGTCATCAGTTCTCTTTAACCTAGTGCTGGGCACTTAATGGCTGATGAAGTGTTGGTGAAACACAGTATTTCTATGCCAGGTTGTGATAGGACTACCTGCCTAGGAAGTGGAAAGTATGAATTCCAGATTGTCCCCATATCATGCATCCAAAGCTAGACCATAGAATATTATTGTGGAGAACTTTCTATTGCCTGGCCCATAATGCTGTCCGACGCAAAGTGAATGAATGTTCACATTTTTTAACTTAAAACTATATATCCATGGGTTCTGGTTCCTGCTGTTAAGATATTTTTAAATTGTTGCCATAGTTGTCATTCTTATTGCCATTGAGAAAACTGACAGGCCAGTGTAAAGAATTGCTCAGACATATGGGCTTTCTGGTTTGACTTCTCAGTGCTTCATGTTTGTGTCTTAGGCAGCTTGAATTACATCAACAACACATAAAGACCAAACAGGGCAAGGTCAGCTGCTGAGCAGTGGGAAAACCTATAGACTTTGAGAAATTACTTCTATGACTGAATAATAAGCCTTGGATTCTGCAACTTGGCACCTGCCATGAGTACTATATTAATGAAAAGGAAAACCCTAAGAGTTGTTATGGAGGGATAAAAACTGGTGTTACAGAGTGGTGAATCAAGCAGTAGCTTTTATGAATAGGTACTGTGCTGTTTTACAATAATGATCAAAAGTACTACAGCTTGTAACACTATTACAGCACTCTTTATGGATAAGAAGCATTACTCTGCTAAGAATTTTTTATAGTTCTGAATCTACCATGCTTTGTTGTAAGTGGCCCTCTGTAAAAGTCTTTAAGTAGTTACCAGTATTTTATGCTGTTCTACCTTCTGCTGTGAAGCCAACGAATGTCTCCATTTGTTTCTATTTATTATACTTAGATAAGTGTATAAGTTAGATAAGTGTAACTGTAGGGCCAGATCCAAGACAAAGGATTTGAGTGAGCTTAGGGTTTTATCTAAGAAATTGAACTCTAGAAAATCCCCTCTGAGGTTTTACTTAAAGTATTTTATACCAAAACTTGCTAGGTGTCATTTCAATGAGTCTTCTGGGATCCTTGAATTCTTCTTCAAGGCATGTGTATAAGAAATGTGACTTTGTCACCTGGGGGGTAAATTGCTTAACTATGAGACTGGAAACCTACGATCTATTTTACGTCTATTTTCATCCACAAACTCTTAATATAAAACATATTTTGGATTTTAGCAGCCATTCAGGATTTTATCACCTACAATTTACACACTACTGTATCTAACCCTTTATTACTAAGATCTTCATTGAATCTGGCCTTCATTAAATTCATAGCTTTAGCAATTACTGTGAACATATCAATCATTGAAAAGGTAATGTCATTTAATGTTGTATAAAGTACACATTGTTCAGACATTTATTCTTTGAAATTTCTGTGGTTATAGAGTATTTCTTCCTACAGAGAACCATTTTAAATGTAACTGATATAAAGGACATTATGGGATATAGCCTTAGGATTAAGTCTATAGGAGTATATATTTATATGGTTGTACCTTAGGGTGTGAGTGGCAGTGGGAAAGACCAGGCTTTCTGCATTATGTTGGCACATAACCAGCCATTTGCTCTTCTTTCCTTTTTTCCATTCTTCTTCTTAAAAGATTGAAAAGCTTTTTAATTGAAGATCCTTCTGATAATATTGCAGTGATACATGTCATTTAAAAGATAAACAGCTGCAGATTTGGCAACATGCTACCTATAGTTACAGAGTAAATATATAATGTATTGAAGACTTCAGGGATTCTGATGTCAGCAATGAACTTGCCAGGCAAGAAATACTATATTAAATGGAGAACGCCTATTTTAAAGTCTGTTCAATTGCCATGAGGGGAATAAATCACAAATATTCAAAAGACTATGAAAGACTGACTTCTTTTGATGCTTCAACTGTTTCAGGCAAAATGTCCATTTATGGATTCACATTCACCTTATCATGATTCCTTTAACTGATGCTTCCCTGTTGGTTGTGCAATCACTAGGAATTTCTGCTGAAGCATGTACAGGCTAATTTCTGCTGACAGGATTAAAAAAACTCTACTTAATCTGGATCAACCAGTGAATAGATGAAGGTAAAAATGTCATTTACCCAAATCCTTTTCAATCATTAGATTAATGCAATTAACACCTTTGTTTCTTTTTTATACTCTAGGAAAACAAAATAAAATCAAATATAAAATATAACTCATAGAATATAGCTCATTCTGTTAATTTCTTATTGCCATGGTGCTTATATGCCAATGTAATATGTGTTTTCTATACTATGTGTGCCAGGGCATATGAGGAGTGTATGAGCTTAAAATGGTTTTAGTACTGCTTTGAAAGGGTCTTTACTGTTCTTTTTAGATAAAAATTGACTTTTTTTTTCATATATATATATAGATATGGATTCTTTGATATACTATAGAACTTCTGCAAATAGCTGAAAGACTTCAAATTAATGTAACTAAATGTACTGAATGTCACCAATGTTAATACAACTTTTTTGCTAAGAAACAATGCAAAATTTGTCTAATATAATATCTTCTCACAAAATGCAATACTGGGAATGCAGTTTTCCATTAAGACACAGAAGTAACTTTCAGTTTGCAAGCCCATATGGTACAAATCACTCAGTTCTCTGACATTAGAGGACTCTGATAGCAGGTAGAATTGTCATATGAAATTTGACATATGAAATGTCAAATATCTTTATCCAGTTCAAACTATTTTGAAGTGCAAAAAAGCTTGGGATACTGTTTTCTGTATTTCTTGTAAATCTTGACAATTTATTTCAGTGAGATGGAAAAGGTATCATGAATTTCTAGGGTAATCAAGACAGAGTTTATATACCTTATCTTGCCCTGTTCATGGAATATACTTCAGGTATGTTAGGAAGCCAGATTTGGCCAGGTGGCCTCAAAATAATATTGAATGGTGGAAATGATTCTAGTGCACAATGCTGGACTTAACAAAATTGTCTAGAGAGTCTCCAAATGCTTTAGCGAAATGCTTCATATTGCCAGCTGTGGAGACACTGCAGAACCTCACTTACTGTCCCCAGATAAAACTCTTGTCTAAACATCTGGTCTAGAAAATGAGTTACTAAGCCATGGAAACATATGTTTGTATCATGGAACTCCATGAAAATATCTATGACAATATTTTATCTTGGAAAGGTGCTATGACAGCATTTACGTATGTTTAAACTGAGGGAGGTTCCTCAGAAATTAAAATGTTCTTTACTCTTCCATAAAGATAAGGAATCCCTTTAGCTCTGTTTAAAAAGAAGGAATATTTTGGGTCTTCTTTTGACATAAATATTCCTTCCTTTACATAGCAAAGTAGGTATTAAAAAGGTGTTAGCAGTACTAAGGCATCAAAGAAAAAGATACTGTTAAAGCAAAGTTAATTTAGGCAAGTGGTGACAGTATGTAGATACCAGACACAACTTACATAAGAAACATTTTTTTTAAATTAAATTTTAGTTTCAAAACTTCAGGAATCATACTCACTACATTTCTTAAATAATAAGATTTCAGAGGCAGAAATATACACCAATATCAAAATAAATAAGTATCCCTAACTACATAAAGATAAAACTAAAGAAAAAACCAAACCACAGCATATTCAAAAAACTTTGCTTTTCAAGAATAAGCCTGTAATTTGTGGTTGTTTTTTGGTCTTGCCCCCTATAACAAATTCCTATTTTCTATTCAGATTACAGGAGAGAATCAATTTTAGAATGCTGTTTTTACAGTTACAAAATGGAAATGAAAGGTTAGTGTCACAAAGATAAAAGTATTTACATAAGACTGTTTCATACTTGAGTTTTTACAGTCACTCTTCCTCTTTTTACATTCTTATATTGAGATCCACATTACTACTGAGTAATGCACAGCTTCTGGAAAGTATGTTTCCTCACAGGAAAATGGGAAAAACAAACACTGACTTACCAGTGTTTATTAGGCAAGGAAAATGGTATCTGGAAACTATGACATAAAACAAATTATCAGAACATAATTGAATATTTTCTTTCACACATAAATAATTGAAGTTGTAGGTTTTGCAATAATTACTGTGTACATACACGAAGTTATTCACAACATTTAACATTAGATATTTAACTCCAGAAGCTGTATTAGAGAACTGAAATGCCTACATGAACTATGAAACCTGAAAAGGAAAATTCATGGCATGTATGCTAGGAGCTGACTTGGCCCATTAACAAGAACCTGATGCTTTAACCTGCTGCTTAAATACAAGGAGTGTATAACCCCTAGCAGTGTGAGGCTGCTTCCATTTTGTGACTTGTCTGTGCTGAAAAGGTCTGCAGTGATAACCTTCTCTTTAGGTGTATTGGGTAATCTTTGTGCTATAGTGCATGAGAACACGTAGTACAGTGAACAGAGAAAAGTAACAGAAGAAAAAGTGTTAGGATGCAATACTTCCATCTGGTCTGGGAGGCTTCAGAAGGAATTGCATGGTACCATTGTGAGAAGATGAGTATATCGAGAGGACAGGTGAGACTTTTAACAGCTCATATATTCAAAAGTAGAAATTGTGATGGGGTAGAAATAGGACAGCAATGTCTGCAAGAAAGGACAAGTTTCTAAGTTTCTAGGGTGTAATATAAGCTCTTTTCCCCAGTGTAACTAAGGATTGCTGTATCATTAAATATTTCATGGAGGCTTGTGGTCAATCATATGAAATTGATTTTTCCTTCCCTTATTCGGAAGCCCTTCACTGAGTTCCCTACATTGTCCAAGGTAATAGATCTTATACAAAAGCTACTGGAGTTTCTGAATTTACAGCTGAATTTTGTTAGAATATCTGTTTCCAACGTTAGTTTCTCACGCCATTGACAAAATTTCCAAGCATCTAGTCATGGCCAAACTGGGAAAACAAAAGAATTGTAATTCTTTGGCTCTTAGTAGCCTAACCATGACATGTGCAAATTAAATACACGCTGGTGTAAACTCAGTTCGTAGACTGTATAATCACATCAAAGATAATATCTGTGTGGTTTATAAAAGTATTTCAGCATGCTGGTTTTCTCTTGGATAAATTTTTGTGAAGCTAGTGAGTGTTTAAGCTTCTGAAGTACGATGAATCATAGAAGAGCCATTCAGATATTTGTGAAATATTTGGCTCAGAGATGTTGCCAAAGATGCAGGACATATGCCAGGCAGAACTGGGATCACATGAATTCTGGAGGGAAATCAAAGGGCTGAATGCTTGTTGTACAGGGCTTATGTATGTGTGAGATAGAAACAGATGAAATAACACAAAAGTATTGAGAGAAAGCATGCAAGGGAACCCTAGAAATATCCATAGAAACAGGAATTATTCTGTAATTGAATAGTCTGGAATAGTACCCTGTATCCTCCATTCTGATTTATCACTTTTGTCTAGTCTTTGCAGGAACTTGTGTGAGCCTTGTACAATAAAACTGACAGAATGTTGAAGAAGATTGCTTTTGAAAAGAGAGCGGTAAGAAGAAGATCAGATGCCTGAGCATGGCACCTAAGCAAAACTAAGTTCTTCTTTTGGGGACAGCAGATGATCTACTTGGAAACAGCAGCCGAGGATGAGGAATGACATCTCAGGACATCTCAGATGGCATTGCCCAACAATGCTTGGGTAATGGAAAACTTCATTTGGCCTTTGGCCCTGTTGATTTAACTACATAAAACTAGAGAGAAATTTGAAATAGTCTATATATCTGGAATTGTGGTCTTGTTAGGTACCTATGCAAAGCAAACAGAAATAAAATGGACAGTAAGACATCTTCTACAATATCTCTGATTTGACAAAAACTTTCTAAACCAGATAAGATAGGGAGAAATTTCTAAAGGAATTGTTCTTGCAATTTCTGATGTATACCCTTTTTGGACT
Source organism: Dicrurus megarhynchus (assembly GCA_013399195.1). Classification (NCBI taxonomy): domain Eukaryota; kingdom Metazoa; phylum Chordata; class Aves; order Passeriformes; family Dicruridae; genus Dicrurus; species Dicrurus megarhynchus. The sequence goes on along the minus strand of VXAD01007891.1, from coordinate 315,107 downwards.
CCGGGTTGGATGATGATACAGCTGAGATGCTCAGTAATGTGAGTAGGACAGCGGGCAGTGGACACTGCACAGGTACATCACAGCACCATAGCCCATAACCAGGAACTGGTTTTCTGTGCTCATGTTTATGATTAGTGGACCCTGTTTCTCCTTGTTGGGCCCTTGTACATTTAATGGAAGTTATTTTGCAGCATCATGTTCACATATTTAAAAACGTCATTACTTATTATTAGCTGTATTGATTATATACTGCCAGCTGCATTCAGATCTTTATTTTCCACTGATGTTTTCTACTATTTATCCATTAGCAAGTGAAAGTAGAACTCCTCCCCTGCCTTCATCAGCCTGAACTTTACTAGATCAGAGCCCCAGGGCTTTGTGAGGAAACAGTCTGGGGGTTTTATAAACCAAATAACCTCAAGCTGTTCAATAAAATGTTTAAAATGTAAGTACTGTACCACTAGTGTCATTAGGAACTCAAATGTGCAGCTCTGTGGTTATCCTATTTCTAATACAATATGAAATTATAGATGTTTCTACATAATATTGATTTATGAGACCTAGCAACAAAATAACATACGCAGATGGTTTCTAGAATGCACTTGGAGCACCTCAGAAAGATTCTCACAGTAAGCGGCACCTTTGCATAGTGGGATAAACTCCAGAGACAAGTGTGCTACATTAGTATCAGTGTCAAGCTGACATTTCAGGGTCAGTGAATAAATATCCTAAAGCCCAAGTGTTTATTTTTGAGAAATTTCATATATAATGACCTTGACTTTATATTGTTTTTTAGGTATGCATATGACCTCTATCCAAATCACAGTTTGCAGTGATTTACTTCAGAAATATTATTCCTTCACTATTAAAATGAATTAATCAAAACTTGATACAATGCTTTTTCTTTCCAATTTGTGCTTTTATTCTTTCTCATGTTTTGATGAAATAGAGAAAGGACATTGAATTATTAAAGCACATGCACCCACACAGTCATCCACACATATATATTCATATATATATTATATAGGATTTATTTCCCTGATCTCCAATTTGTAACCATATGATACATAAAAATGTATAAAAACAAGGAAGATCCTGTTCACTATCAAACCAGTTGGTAATTTTTCATGTACGCCCAGTGAGGTTACTTTCCTGCTTACTCCTCAGGGTTGAAAGCAACTATACAGAGATTTTTATAGAATTTACCCTATCAGAATTGCTATGAAACTTATATTTTACCATAGAAGATACAGGGACATAGTCGCCAAATGCTAGAGATCTACAGATTATGATCTTGTTTACCTTTACGCTCGTAAGAAAAGCTTTTCATTACTTTTCTGAAAGCAGAACCCTGTTCTCCAGTGACTGTGAAAAATAATCCCTTCCTTGGAACATTCTAACATATAGTAAGTCATACACCTAGGCAATCCCCTACCCTATGAAGTTTAACAGGACTAAGTGCCATATTCTCCACCTGGGGCAGGGTAATCCTGGTTATACCTTCAAACTGGGGGAGGAGAGAATGAAGAGCAGCCCCACAGAAAGACATGTGGGGGTCCTGGTCGATGGCAAACTGAACATGAGCCAGCAGTGCCCTGGCAGCCTGGAGGGCCAAGCGTGTCCTAGGGTGCATCAGGCACAGCATCACCAGCTGGGCAAGGGAGGGGATTGTCCTGCTCTGCTCTGTGATGGTCCACCCTCACTTTGAGTGCAGTTTTTGAGCATCTCATTATAAGAAAGACATCAAGCATTTCTTTCCTTCCTATATAGAAATAGACATCTTTGTGCTGCATCACAAATTATCTTACCAATTTAACTCCAGGTTGAAACCTTGGTTCTTTAAAACTTGTGAGTATTTTCCCAGGATTTCAGTGACCTGCAATTTAATTTTGATATCTATTAAAATGTGGCCTTTATGTTTCATGGCCAGTTCTTTTGTTTTCATGAATTCATGATGCACGGAATTTTTGAGTTGGAATTTAATAGATTGAAGGATTCTGCTATTCCATCCTCTGATTTGCTGTAGTGATTGTTTTCAATTAATATTTTGAAAAATATTTTTTAATTTCAACTTGCATTTTAATTTTATGTAGTATAAATTTAGATTCTGTGAGACTGATAAAGACTAAAGAATTTTCAAAAGGAGAAAGTTATGCATATTATACATTACTCTCATCTCTTATTTTTTTCCTTCCTATAAAAATATCTCTACTTGGTCCTCAAGTGCCGCACCGACCGATTCCTAGCCCAAGCTTGGCGGGCGGCAATGTGATCCGATGCCCTCAGAGCTGACAGTGGGCTCTGGGGCTTTCAGTTCTTGGATCCACAGGGGCCGGATGGAAGTTCCGCAGGGAGCTGCGTGGCAAACGGCTTTTCGCAGGTTACGCCGGTAGCTGTTTCTGAGCGACGGCAGAGGCAAGAAGGAGAGAGCCCGGCTGCCTGTGGCTATATACCTAGGCTTTATTTCTCGTCCCTCGAGGGACGGAGGAAACGCGGCATAGGCGGGAGCCAACAGAACAGCCCCCTTCAAGGGTGGAACAAAGGTTTTTAAGGGCAGAAGAACGGGGGGGAAGGAACAGCGGAGATAACCAACCAGGGAATGACAAGGGTTAACACTGACCACTCAGGGGACAGGAGAGGAGGGACAGACTTGGGACATCAAATCCAAAATGGAGCCCTTAAGATCTTTCTAGAAACTAATTGCATAGTATATGAACTTATTATAAAACATGAACCAGTGGGACCGATCCGGAACCAAGGAGGGAAGAAAGGTCTGGAAACAGGGTGGAGATGAGATGTGAGTGGCGTCTCGTGGGCGTGGATATCAAACCTCTGCATCTCCCTCAGGATTCTCCTCAAGGGTGAGTCCTGGGCAGAGAAGTTCACCCACTGGGTGTCACTCACTTTAAATGCAAGGGGCTGGACCACCGCCACACTCAAGTAGTGTACCAGTTCTACTTAATTGTCACTCCTTAGTTCCATACTTTGGAGCATTTGAGTCCAATCTAGGATAAAGACTTTCCAACTGGCATTTCCCTTCTATGCCAAACATGACAGCAAAGAGCAAATTTTAAACTAGTTCATCTACCTGTTTTTATTATGGTTGATACTTTTGAATGTCAAAGGCTCGAATAAGAACACTTGCTCCCTTGATAACTGCTACAGTTATCTAATTCTCCATGTTATGAGTCTACGAGCTTTCTCAGTGATGGTTACTGATGAACTGAACTGAAATATTTCGTTCTCAACTACCCTTTAGGCATTGGTAAATAGTTACTTCACAAAACCTCTCTTATTTATCCATCTTCTCAGATGGGAAAACACTTTTCTCAGAATTGATGACTACTTATTTTTCAGCTAAAGTAAATACAGATCTATATCTCTTTTCATTTGTGCAAGAAGCTGACACATTCTGTCACAACAGAGCATGAGTAAATGGGAAAGTGACAGCTTCCTGGCAAAATTTTAAAGAGATAAACATCTATTTTTGTTTAAACAGCTACTAAAAAAATGGATAGAAGCTTTCCAAGCTGAAAGGGTGTGGAATATATGAATGTTGCAAACTGGCAAATGAATGCACAAGATCCAGATACTTATTATTACCCCTACAATTTTCACTGTATTTGTCCATTACCTAGTATGAAAAGTTTAAATAATGTACTTAGCATTGTTAACTTAGGTATATGAAACCATACGGGAAACAGTGCATTTTACTATTTTCCAAAATTTAAAAAACCCAACCTCTTTTAAGCAGGAATGTATTTTTGCATTAAGTTTATGTGGAAAGGTTTTGGTCGTGGGGAAAGGGATGTAGAGGTTTGGATTCTGTAAGAATATATCAGGAGCTGCCTCCAGGTTGGGCAGAGCTCCAAAATGGATCTGCCATTGCCCAAAACAGCCAAAGGTGATGCTGGTGGTGCCTCTGTGATAACATTTAGAAAGTTGTGAGAGAGGTGTGAGAATATGTGAGAGAAAGAGCCCTTCAGACACCCAGGTCAGTGGAGAAGGAAGTGGCAGTCCATGCTGGAGCCGGATCCTGCAGGAGCTGTGGTCTGCAGAGAGGAAGCCATGCAGAACAGGTTTTCTGGCATGAATGGTGGCTGATGGGGACCCTCACTGGAGTAGTCCATTCCTGAAGGACTGCAGCCCGTGGGAAGGATCCACATTGCAGCAGTTTGTGAATTATTTTCTCCCGTGGGAGAGAACCCGCACTGGAGTAGGGGAAGACTATGAGAAAGAAATGGTAGAGAGGAAGAATTAGGGACTGACTGCAGCCCTTATTCCACCTCTCCCTGCGTGGCTCTGGGGGAGAAGGCAGGCGAATCAGGGGTGAAGCTGAGTCTGGGAAAAAGGGAGAGGGGAGATAAAGTGAGTTTAAATTTGACAATAAATTTAATTAATCTTAATGGGCACCTGGTTGTTGACCCACTACACGCACTTAGAGTGCTTACAGATTCTAACACCCATGGGTTCACAATAGTTTGGATAATTATTGTATCCTTTTTGCTTAAAATTAACAGGATGATGAGATATGAAAATTTCTTTTGCTGTCTTTCTGAATGTAGAATTCAGAAACAGTAAGGAGAAAAAAAGAAGAGATAAATGAAAAGAAATCTCATAAGGAATATAACTATGTGTCCAGAAAAAAAGAATGTGAATGTGGGAGTGAGTAAAGGATAAGTTTGGATAAGACATACAGCAGCAGCTGAGAAAAAGTCAGAGAAAAGATGGAAAATTTATACTGTTGTGTGAAAGAAAAGCAAAAAAGACATTTGTCAAGGAAAGAAAAACAGAAACCGACAGGTTCACAGATGAAAGGGAACAGGAGAAAAAGTGAGTGGGGAAAAAGACTGTAAAATCAAAAGAAAGATAAGATAAAGATCTGGAAAAAGGAAGAAGAATCGCTGGATAATCTTTAAGGTCCCTTCCAACCCAAGCTTTTCTATGAGTCTATGATACAGTCGAAGATCACAGAATTAAGTTGTGTGAAAAAACAATGAGATAAAGCAAAGTTGTTTTGATTTATGCTGCTGGTTTTATATGCTTCTAAGCCTCCATCTTTACCCTTGCAAAGGTAAAAGAAAAATGTTTACAGGGATTATTGTGTAGGACCTGTGTGCATTTTCCTTCGTTTAGAACACTAGATATCTCTGCTGTTGACACACTTTTGTTTAACTTCTGGCCAACACCTCTGAACATGAAAGTGATTTTATTAGTTCAGTTTTGCAAAGGAGGAAATTGAGGTAAGGAGCAATATTTTCCCTGGGGCTTCAGTGCAGTTACAGTGATAAAGCCAGGATAACCATATCCTGAACCAAACTGAAATTTCAGGCTCAAGGTGTTCTCATGCTGCTTGTGCAGTTGTTGAAATTGCACTTGTTGAGATCAGTGTAAAGCTCACTGAAGGAGAGTTGGGCCTGGATTTAAATATAGTATATCTTCAATTTCCATCAGTGTGTCTCACTTAACAGTAGAGGACAACTCTTCAGCAAGCATCTGCAGTGTCAGTAATTCCATTAACAAAGAAGCCACTGTATTATCAACATACTGTAGCTTCATTTTAATGTGTCATTTGCACTTCAAAGTCACATAACTTTTATTATGGTAAATCAATTAAAACTATTTCTCATGATAATTTATCTTCTACAGAGTTTATCATCTCAGAGAATGCAATATTTCCCAATTTAACTTCCAAGACAAAAGTGATGTAATTTGAATGCCTTTTACTGAGCTTATTAAGCATAAAGATCACACAAATTTCAAACCCTGAAAGATAACTGTTTCATCTATGTGATAAAATGGAAGTCACATTTTAGTAGCTTACTGGAGGTAGTAGGAGACAGTATGCTAATTAGTAATATAACCTCATTTACTCATTTGGTATGTCTCTTGTTTTAAATGATAGTCTGTCTAGAATAGATATCCAGCTTGATACAAATATGAAAAAGAAATCAAGTGAAGTTACTGTATATTCAATAAAGCTGCATGTAGCATTCATTTGATTATGCTTTTCTTTGTGTATTTATAATTCAGAAATCACCTTGAAATAAAGTAAACATTCTCAAACATCTTGCAGTGGAGAATAGAGGTTTGTATAGAAAAATTCCCATTCAGAAGGGAGAGATGGGTCAGATCCTCAATTAACATAGATTGTCACTACTCTAGGGAAGTCAGGAGAAAAATGTCAGTGTACCTACAGGAGCTGCAAGTCTGATGATGTACAAGTGTTAAAAAAACTCACAACAAAGCACAAAAAAACCCAACCAGTGTACAACCACTATCCCCTTGAAAACCTGAAACATTAATATGAAATGAAAAGTTCATCTGTGTCTTTAGTGGAAGTATTTGAATGTGTCTGATTGTTTCTTTAGTGGCAGAAGGCTTGATTTTCATGTGCTTTTTTTTTTCAAATATGCTTGGGGCACCTGTTTCCTGATTTGTACTGTGATTTGTGCTCTTGGCTATTCAAAAGCTTGTAAAATACTGACAGTCAATTCCTGTCTCTTCTCCATCTGAAACTGCTGGGTTCACACATTACATTATAATGTAAACAAAATTAACAAATAAGAAAATAATAACCCTTGACTCTCTTAAAATTAGACCATGCAGTTTTACACAGAGCAAGAGAAAAAATAATCCCAACAGCCAGTCAGGCCTCTGGTTCCCTTTCTTTTCAACTGCACTAGCAGTAAATAATTGCAGCCCCTAAGCCCCAGACCTTTGCTCAGCAGGGAAAGGGAGAGATGTTCCTGGGCAGTGTGTGTCATTTGCTGGCCTGTGGCTCCTGCCTCTTGGTTTGCACACACCAGTGCACAGCCGCTCTCAGCTAAAGTGTTTTTTTGGCTGGAGTAAGATAACTGGGAACACTGGGCTGCCCTCTGAGCTACAGCACAATACATATTAACTGCTTAGAGGTCTGACATAAATTAAAAACCCTTAACTTGGCTTCTTTTTGATCTTTGTTTCTGAAATTGCAGTATAAAGATGTGCTTCTACCATAGGTGGAGTTTATACTCATATCTCACATGGTGAGGACGATTCTTGCAAGTTACCATTTTGCAACCTGGAAGAGTAAAATGCTGAAAATAATATGTCTCAGTTACTCCACAGTACTTATGCAGGGAAAAAAAATTAATTCTATGTCTTAGCGTGCTGCTTTGATCATAAAAGTACAGCAATATCTTATCTGTTCACTCTTTTGGCCGTAAGACCTGGCGATCTAACTACATGAAAGGGATGATGTATACATGTATATAAAAAGGAAATTTAGTCTGAGAATCTGCCTTAATGGTGTGATTTATTGGACTACATTATGGTCTCCCAAGGGAGGGGGTAGAAGTCCCATTAAATAATGGAAAAACACATCTCCTGGGGACCAGAACATATGGGAACTAAACACAAGGAAACGGAACAGATTTCATCTAAGCTAGAACTGGCCAGTTTCTCCTGCCATTACCATATTCCCAAAGAAGCAGCAGAACAGATACACAACATTTTCCTACCATTTGTATTTGTATGGCATAAAAAGTATGAAGCATGTTCTAAAATAATTTCCCTTGATGATGATTATCTGTTACTATGCAAAGTAACTGGTTTAACACTAGGAATATTTTCCTTAAATTAATAATTTCATGTTATGGACATTCAAGGAAGCAAAGAATGAGCCATTCTTTTGTATAATTAGCCAGGAAAGCACTCACTTAGGAGTCATGTATTTAGGACTTGGATTTGCACAAACTGAATGGAGTTTTGCTGTTGACTTCACTGGCAACAGTCAAAGTCTCAATTTCTCCAGATATGCTGAGGCCTTTTTGGAATTGGTTGTATTTGATTTCACTCAATATACAAAAGAAAATGTTTAGTATCTCCTTGACAAAGTCCATTTGGTCTGGGCTGGCTGAAATCATTGCTCTTCGACTAACTTTTTGAGAACAAAATTACATTTTTAAGGTTCCAAATATATAACTTTGGTTTAGTCCTTTGCACTTTTGAAAAAGAATATAGATCCTGCTCTATCACTGTTTTGGGGTTTACAATGCAACTGTGCTTCCTTTGCTTTGATAAAAGGGGAGTCTCATCAACATTCTGTATTTCAGCTACTGGAGAAGCACAGACCTGCTTATGGAAGGTTACTTATAAGAATTCTTTTTTCATACACTAGAATTATGCATCAAGACATTTGGACTATAATGCAAAAAAGCTGCCTATCTATTATATTACCACCTGAATGTGTTATTAAAATGTTACTGGAGTGCTGCACTTTGATGGTTTCATGCAGTCAGAATCCAACGAACACCATTTTAGAATCCCATCTTTGCATTACTATTTTTAAGGGTATTGATTTTTTTCTAATAGCATTTCTGAACAGTTTCTTGAGTTCAATGAGGTTTCTTTATTCCCTAATTACAGAAAGCTTACTGAAGATAATACTTTTTTGAAAGAATTTATTTTTCAGTTTGGTTTTGCTTTGATATTGTCACGTTTATGTAAATAAAGATCTGTTTACTCAGTTTCAATATATAGTAGTCTTAAATCAGAGAAAGCTCATAATAAATATGAAACTAGAACATTCCTTTTTGTAAACACATCTGCAAGCCTGACTGCATCTCACTAAGCATTTTATAGGTTCATTACAGTACTTGGCTCACATTGAAGTCACCTCAAATTTTATTTTTATTTTTTTTCTAACCGTCATATGAATAAACTTTGGCTTCTGTTTAGACTGGAAAAGATCCAGTATCTGCTTATAATCTATGGATTCAGGAAAACATAACAGTTATTACAGGTATTAAGGCATTTCTCTACACCTGTGTGTCACATTCTAAACTTTAGTAGGGTCAGCAGAGGTGCCACTTACTAGAACTGCATTGTGGATTTCATGTAGAATGAAATTCATTTCACTTGCAAATGTGTAAAGTTTGGAGCAAAGGTAACAGGTGTAAATATATAACCAGGTGGTTATATACATATATATATATGTACACATATGCATATATATGTACAAGCACACATATATTTAACCAACCCACAAGGGATGGTTTCAAAACATCTTGTTGCTATAGCTTGACCAAGACTCCAGTAATTGCTTGTTTAGTTTAGTGGGTTTTTTCCTTATGCAGCTTAGGTGCTTTTGAAGAGTTTATCATTATCTGCCTAAGAACTGGCTTAAGAAGCATTTTAGAACAACCTAGATGATCTTTAAGGTTCCTTCCAAACCATGGTTCTATGTATAGCATGTAAGAGTACATTAAGGCATTCTTGGGAATGCATGATCAAAATAATGAGACATATGTACTGTATGCTGAAGGGATTAGACTTGAAAGAATGCATTCTTCTTTTAACAGGATGCTCTGCTTTGCAAACCCATTGTCTTCTGTGTAAACTCACCATCTGCAACAATGGCAATGTCAAGTCCATTGATGACAATACCAGTATTGTAGCTCACAAGATCTTTTCATGCATGAGAAAGGATTAACACCTTATCAGCATGAACAAAATGTTACCTATGTTATTTAATTTTTAATATATTTTTAATTTTATTGTTGATAGCTGTTATAAGTCATTATCTGCAGCTAGTAAGGTAGCAGCAATTTTTGGAGGACAGTGTTATAAGAATTGTGTTTTCCAATAGAAACTTAGTTACTTGGTCAGCTGGATTGGAGAATTTTAATTCATCAGTGAAAAATGTTGCAAAAAGTCAATATGTTTAAGATCAATCATGTCCTACTTTTGTTTGGTTGTATGTAGAACTGTCTAAAAGCTTGAAAAAAGACACAAAAAATTTATTTAATCTTGGCACTGCTTGTAAATCTTCAAGTAATAATTATTTATTAAATATTTACTTACTTAAGGTGAAAATTAGACTTCATCAATGAAAAAAAGGTTCAAAGATGCTTGGATCTGTAAGGCTTTTCTTCTTTAAATCTAAACTTTAAACCAGTCTCTTGAGATTCATCTTGTTTCTGTGAGCCCTAGGGAATAGCAGGAAATTCATACATATTTAATATTAGTCAAATCAACCAATGCAATAACCATGCTAAAAGAACAATTATGCAGACTATTTATGTAAATATGGAATATGAATTACGTGTTTTTATTTAGAACACTGGAAAGACTTGTAAATTATTTAATTTAAGAAGACGTGCTTTGGAGTGATTTTGAGCAATTTATTTACAATACATATATCATAGAAAAATATTTTAATATATTTGTATTTTCATATTCATTTCAACCATAACTAGGTTAAGACTAGTATAATCTTCAGAGAACAAAATTGCATTGTCTTTTATGGAACATACATGCAAATATCTGTTTGTGCCAGAAAGAGTTTATTTAACATTTTATTTAACAAGCTTTCTTTTAACTAAGGAGACATGGCAAAATTATTTAACTCTGTGTTTTCAATAATAATAATAATAATAATAATAATAATAATAATAAAAGAGTATTTTTCATGAATATAAGAATTTTAAAAATTTGCAAATATGGTTTATATTTTCTTGATCTGCTCTAACCATGGAGAATGTTGCATATTTTAATGAGCCTGGAAACCAGTCTCCAGTTAACTTCCATCTCTTAGATATGCTTCTAGAGGAACAGCAAAAAGTATCCACAGAAACCATGAATTCACCTTTTCAAAAATAACTTTCTTATTTTAGTGTCATAGTTAATCCTCAATAATTCATGCTTTTTGTGAAGTCTGTTATTATTTGAAGAAACCATTTTATTCAGAGACGTTTGCACTGAAACATGGTGAAGAAACAATGTCAGGAATTAGGGTCACATAAAGACCTTTGGAATCTCTGTGCTATTCAAAAAAATGCTGAGAAGGGTCAGAAAATTCTTATAATTTAGGTCAGTTCAGAAATTCACAGCTATTCTATCCATTGCTTTCCTACAAAAAGGAGACAACTGACTTCGCAGTAAATACGTCTTCTGTGTCAGAATGTGGGGTTTTTTGATTATCAGTTGATTTGACAAAGCCATTTTTGGCATTTATTCTGGCCAGGTACAGATGATGATCTAAACCACGGACAACTAGACTCTTTCACAATCAATTTTCTGACTCATATGATGTGTGTGTGTAGTACAAGATGTATCTTACACTAAACATGGAAGGTTTTTGTTGACTGTAAGGCAAAGTCAGGATGACTGGTTCACCTGCTCACTCTACTAACTCCAGTGGAAGTGTCTGCAGTGTAGACACCTGTATTTACCCCTGCTAACTCTCCATGGAATTACCCCTCATCTTCTTTAGGTCTGTATGATATTTTAGCTACCTGGCCTGGCACTTTGATCATGATTTTAGTGAGTGTCAACCAACTCTTTAGGTTGATCCCAGAATGAAATAGGTAGCATACTAAAAAAAAAAAAAAAAAAAAAAAATAGTATTTAGTAGTATACTGTATAAAAGGATTTGGATGCCTGCAATTAGGTCCTTCAATTAAAAACCCAACTTGAAAGCTGAAAATCTGAAAACTGAATTGTGCGGAACTGCTACTTCTTTTGAGAGGTACATACATGTTTCTGAAATCCCACCAGATTTCAGAAACTAATCCTTTTCACATCTAATCAAAAGCACTTCAGATATTCAGGCTTCCTAGAGAAACTCCATGTGCAGTTAAGTAGAATGGGGACAACTAAACAGGGCAAGCATAGTTGCTTTTATTAAGAGGTCAAAATAAAATAATTGACCCACATTTTCATATAAAAGCTCGGTGATCAGAACATTTGCCTGAGTTTCAGTCTTTCTGTGTAAAGGAAGATTTTGTCCAAGTTCTTCTTCTGGAGTACTGCACAAATAAAATAGGGACAAAGGAAATGGAAGAGGAAAGAAAGGAATTCTCTTTTACTTTTAAGAAATTATCCCTTAGCCTGTCTGGTCAGGAATGCACATGTAGAAGCAAGACACTACTCGCAGATTTCAGAAGCTGCATTTACCTTTTTCTGTATCTAGCCCAAAAAAATAGGATGTATCTGGACATAGTGATGAATAGATGTACCTTGAAAGTCTTTCTTCATCACTTCTTTATCAGTGGCAATTTTTGTTTGTTTCTAAGATGGAAAAAAACCCAAACCAAAACCATAAGATAAAAAGCAGTCTTAGGGACAAGGCCAGAATCTAGGAACCATCTTTCTGAAGTCAGTTTAGCACTTAGCCTCACAGTTCCAGCTCCTGGATTGTATTAATAAACTTGCGGTGTTTGAGAATTAAACTACCAAGTAATTAATTCCCTGCATGGCTTCAGTGTTTCTCTTAACTCCCACAAACAGAAATCATGCATTTTAAAATTTATGTTACATAGAACAGGGCCAAAAAGTTGTCCCAACACCTTTTTGCTTTGCCTTTTTAATGTCAGGGAAAACCAAAAAATGTGCTTGTACGTGACAGACATAGTGTTATGAGTTTCACAACTAATACCCCTGCTTTTACTGCTGTTTTCCACTTCTGTTCTGTTTCACATTCTAGAAAAGTCTACAGTGCTAAAGTTAAATTAGAGGGCAGTACTAATTAAAGATCAGCTGGAAGAAATCAATGAAGACATTACTACATATTAACTGTTACTGTTATCCTAAAAGAAACATTGGTGCATTGGTTCATTTCAGAAAGAATAAAAAAGTAAATTGATGTGATAGATTCCTGAACAAAACAATGCAAATTATGAAACTTCACTCAGTAACTGCAAAGAGATGCAAGAACAATTATACCTGTTGTGGACAAATGATTCATACTGTAGTCCTGAGAAAGTCATGCAGCAGTCTGGCAATTACAATGATGTGGATTTCCAAACATAATTTAATTATTTCATAGCCAGTAATTGACATTCATTTTTACACAGACACCCATGGGGTTAGTACTTTTAAAAACACTATGTCATTGTTTTCATTGCTTACTTCCCAATATTATAATTAGATAATTATTAGCTGAATTACAGTCCATACTGTGGGATATTTTGATTTACAACGCATCTCTGACTTAAAATATATTATTCCAGCATACCTGACCTGACTTAATATTAAGGGATTTTTTTTGTTGCTGTTGGTAGGGTAATAGTTGCTTTTCAAATATTTATCTGTTCTGTTCTTTAATTTCTAGTAACATGAAGTTCATAAACTTGAACTAGAAATACATGTTTTATGCCAGACCTCATCTAGAGGAAATGAATTCTCATCTGTTCAAGTCTAGAGAGCTGTACTGATTTTGTGAACCTGTCCCAAACCTCTCTTTTTAACTCTAATTTAACAGATATATTTAATTATGTTTTCAATTGATGTAGGTAAAACAATCCTTAAATTTTTCTTTTCTGATTGGAAGACACTATCCATTAGAAAACTCTTAAGAAATGCTGTAGGATTATCTGTATATTTCTGCACAATTTTAGCTTACTCATAATTAAGTTTGGTTTTGCAACAAATAAAAAAACCCCAACATCATTACAGTAGCTTTTGACATAAACTAAAATGATACTATCTAGGTAACGGCATTACAGAAGGCAATTATTTTGGATTTTGTTTGTTTTAAATATAAATTTTTAGCCATGTAGCTAAAATAGTGTGTGTATATAGGCATACATACACTGTGGCAATTTGTGATTTGACCTTGGCTGACTGCCAGGTGCTGACCCAACTTCTCTCCTACTTCTCCTCAAGAGGACAGGGCAGGGGGAAAGGATGGGTCAAGATAAAGACCAAGGATCACTTACCAATGGCTGTCACAGTCAAAACAGACTCAACTTGAGGAAAATTAATTTAAATTACTGCCCATTTTTTAACAATATTGCTGGATGGTGAAAAACAGAAAGTTAGAAATACCTTTGGCTCTGCTCCTTTTCCTAGACTCAACTGCAGCCCTTCTTTTCCAGTTCCTCAACCTTCTCACCCGCCAGCGTGACATGGGGTGATGGGGTATGAGAGCTGTGGTCAGTTCAAAACAATTCTTCTCTGCTGCTCCTTCCTCCTCATGGAGGTCTTCTTCCTCCTCAAGGCAGGCTTGAATAGGGTGTTGAGCAACTCCGTCTACAGGAAGGTGCCTCTTTCAGAGGGATTGGAACTAGATGACCTTTAATGTCCCTTCCCACCGAAAAAATTCTGTGATTCTATGTTTTTTCTCTACTCCAGCTTGGGCTGGACTGCAGTCTTTCAGGACAAACTGGCTCCACTATGGTCCCTCCCATGGGCTCCAGAGGAATTTCTCCTTCATCTTGTGGGAAAATATCTCTCCTCCTTCTTCTTTGACCTTGGTGTTTGCAGGGCTGTTTCTCCTCCTTTTCCCCCTATTCCTCCTCTCTGCTGTTCAGAATTTTGCCCCTTCTTAAATATGTTTTCCCTGAGGCATCACAATCTTGGCTGTAGGGCTCAGCCATGCCCTGAGGTGGGTCCATGGTAACCATCTGGAATCATCCAGAACCAGCTCACACAGCCCCTGCAGCTCCCCTCTGCCAGGACCAGGATACCTGCACCCAATACAGTACATAAACATAAATATACCTCAAGATATACAGAATTTTTCTGATTTCCCCATTTCAGGGAAATGGGAAAATAACATGCTCCACATCAGGGAAGGAATTAAACTTATGACCAATCAAACCACTCTCCTTTGGCTTTACCTAAAGCCGCAGTGGTCATTCGTTCAGTCAGTGTGGAAAGAACGACATCCAAAGCAATTAAGAATTAATGGTCCAGATAGCTGCCCCATCTTGCTTTTGCACTGGGTATCTGTATTGTATTCATTGTGTTGAATGAGTGGACCAGGAGAATATGCTCTGCAAGTGTTAGTGGCAGATTGAGTTCCTTTCTTTTAAATGGAAGAAACCCCATATTAAAGGTTTCAGGTTCAATCTCTACAGGTGATCTCTGTTTAGGTATATTACATGTGAGAGCAATAGAATGCAATGAAAGGTGAATTTTATTAAAAATGCTCTTGCATATTTATGCAATGTGAATAAGGAGCTTTTAATATATAAATCCATCATAGGTTCTACCACAGAGTGAGAAGCCACTTCTACAAACCCAAAGGGGCTATTGAATCTCAAATGCTACACTGATGAATGAAGTTTGTGACATCAAATTTCTAATCACTTGTCTAAAGTCAGTTTAGTTGTATTTTTCAATTAGGTTTTATATTAACTTTATTAGCTTCTGTGACCAAATACATAATGTTTTTCTGCTCTAAAGGCAAACTGCAAAGAAGGTTGCAGAATTTTTTGTCTATACAAATTATCAAAAGATTATTTCAAAGGTTCTATTTAACTTTTGGGGCCATGCTTGCTTATATGTCTGGCTTTTGCAGCAAAAGTACAAGGGAAAATTAAGAGGCAGAAAGCTGAAGTAGGTTAGCAATGACACAAGGTCTGCAGATTTTCCAGTGACATCTAAATGAGAGTTGAATTAATCTAAAAATCTGAAAGAGGTTGCTGAGCTAAGGTTCTAATGAACAGAAGGCAACAGAGATGGGAAACCTAACACTGTCCTGATCGCAATAACAGATTTATCACAGAATTTCCCATGATCATAACCCTCTGTGTATTTGGTAGCCGATGCCCCCTGCCATATGACTATTGATGCTTCCTGAAATATTTTGCTTTCTATTGGTTGCTGAGGAGTTTTATATCTGTATTTGTCCTTGGAAAGAATATATATAGCCTCCTTTTTGTAACAAAAGGGACTCCATTGATCTTGAAAAAAAAAAAAAGACATTTTGACGATATGGATATCCTAGCATTTTCTTATAGAATTTGCTTCACTGTAGGTCACTGTCAGATTGAATTTCAGTTACATGGAAATGTGGAGTGGTTTGGGGCATCAATGCAAGTTTTAGTTGCCAAATGGTTGAATATCTCCACAGACAGTGTTAATCTTGCAGATGACCTAGGATGACTTTTAAGACAAAGTTAAAGTATTAAATTTTGTAATAAAGTGTAGAAAACTTTGGCAGACTGGTTTCTTTTGGTTTGGTTTGGTTTTGTTATTTATTTATTTGTAGTTGTGTTTGGGGTTTTTTGTGGTTTTGGTTGTTTTTTTTTTTTTTAAACAAGCTTATTATAGAAGGACAGCTGTTAATATACAGAAATTTGAAGTCAAAATAGACTTGTCTTAGGAATCTACTTTGATATACAAATACATGAAATGAAACTAGAGAGAAATTACTTAGACCATTGCATTCAATCTGCACCCTTGAATTCTAGCATTTTCATGGATTTAAATTTCCCTACTGCTTTTCTCAAATTCAAACACACCTATAAACTAGTCTATAGTGGCCCACAAGGTGCAGATACACAGCCCCATCCCAGCAAACACCCAAATTGTGAACATCTATACAGTGCAGACTTAGGCTAGTAGTAAAAAAGCATTGAATAAGGAAATCCATTCTCCAATCTCAGATGTTGTAATAGCTCTCATGATTTTTTTTGATTAAGGCTTTAAATTACAGCTAATTGGGTAATAAATTAGTTAGAGGTGTGTCCATAAGTTTTCAAGGTCTTCCAGCCTCTAGAGCTAGCCACCTACACAAAAAAATCAACAGAAACTCCATATGAGAAAACAAAATGAGTATTTGGATGAGATCACTCTCCTGTTTAGTCCTGTGGTTCCTCAGAGAACTTAAAATTTGTTATCCTGTACTTTAAAACTGAGTCAGATAATGCTGATTTTTCTCTTTTTGCTAAAAAATGGTTAAGACTGCCATACAAAGTTAGAAACCCAGTTTTCCTCATCTGCTTTTTTCATGTTCCAATGTCAACAAGATAATGATAAAATTCTTATTTAAATTCATGATGATTGCTGAAAGCTGATGATGAGAAAATACAGCATAAAATATGGATTGGAACATTCAATATACTATGCAAATTATGAATGATAATCTGGACAGACTGATTAGATTCTAGTATGTAGAATAGTTTGAGAAATGAAGCCTGTCATCTAAGCTTTTTGACAGGTGTCAAGTAAACTGTACTTTTTTAAAGGGATACCTTTTAATTGAAATAGAATTCTATACAAATGCTTTGTTTTTTCTCTTCCGAGGGTCCAGTTATCAGCTTGGTGAATTCTGGAATAAACTCAATCTACTTCTTTCCTTTATTTCGAGGCATCATCCCTGAGTTAGGATCACTTGGTATTGTATTTTAAATATATGTGATTTTTAAAAAATTAGTCTTCTGAGAACTAACTAAAAAGAAGTATTTCAAATAAAAATGTTGAAGAAACTTTAATTCTAAGATGCAAATTTATGCCTAGGAGGAAAAACCAACACAAAAAATGGATATAGTAGCTTTAAAATACTTCATGAAGTTTCAACCATTCAGCCTCTGTAATGTCCAAGTGAATGGCATTGATAAAGTTCCAAAACTGTTGCAAAATGTATCCACAAACACATAGTTAATCATTGCTATTATGTTAAATATAGTGAAACAGTCATAATTTGCCTGGTAAATTACAGTATATTATGGAGTGCACTGTAAACGCGCATATTCATAAGAAATAATTATATATTTTAAGAGATAAAGCCAAACTTTCACTTGTAAATTGCAATTTCTTTCACATAGATATGATACAAAGACATATTTAGCAAACACATGTATGACTTTTAAATCAGTTTCCACAGATTTTAGAGTTGCGATGTATTTGAGTTAGATATATTTGGCCAAATATGTAGGTGTTAAGAAATAATTATTAGTGGAAGCTTTGATCAATGGAAGTGTAAAAATGAAAAAAAAGAATCAGATCCAAATTAAACTGTTGTCTGTGTGTTTTTTGTTTTTATTTGTTTGCTTGTTTTAGAGTATTTCACCTTAGTGAATAAAATATTTCCTATAGTTCTAAATTTATCTATATTCTGTGTGGTGAAAATTTTAAGAAACAAGGTCTATGTCTCTATCTGCTTATATTTATTCTCATGCTTGAAATGTCTTACTGACTGACAATAAGATCTGTTTTGAAACTGGCAATTAAGAAAAGCGAATCTGACCAGTCTCCTTTATTATCCAAGCCTAAAGCAACACAAGATTTAAACACAAGGTAATATTAAGCAAACTTGTATTTAAACAAGCCATGTCAGTGTCAGTCTTAAATTTTTTTCTAGCTGCTTTCTTTTCATCCATTATATTCTACTGTACACAAAAGTCTATATATTAATAAGCTTTTGGTTGCAGTATGTTTGGACAAATTTAGCAAAGCAGCATATAAGAAGAATTGAGGTTTTGGGCCTGCAGAATCAATATGTTGATAGCTGAGGATATCAGATATGTTCCATTTTGCACAAATACCTACATATCTGCGTAAGTATGACGTGAACTCTGATGCATAGGATTTAGTGAATCAGAATATGAAAAAAAGAAAGAATAACTTTTGTCTGCTATTAGACAAGGAGTATAAAATTCAAACAAATAGGGAGCCTAATCGAGTCTCGGGAAAGGAGTCCCCCTGTTCTACCTCAATTATCTATAATAATCTCTATATTGCCTTTCTCTTCCCCTTCTGTCCCATGACTGTGCCTCTGCTCTCAAGTCACTAATCATTCTTACTGAAGACACTCCTGTTAAAATCCTGTAATGTTGTGGTGCCGAGCAATACTAATTAGAGACACAAATTACATAATGTATTCCCTCTAACTTCACAAGGTGCCAAAGAGCAGTAGAGATGCTATGGAATCAAACAGGAGAAACGTATTGTTTGGTCGGATTAGTGTCTAACTGAAGAGTTAACTAAAAGGTAGGAAGGCTACAGCTGGTTTACAGAGCTGGCAAGATGTATTTGCAGCAGTGATTTTAGGAAGCCAATTTCAAATCTAATATCACATTTGCAAGTGTTTCACTAACAAACTTAGAAGTCTTTATAGATATTTGCAAGTTGCCCAGGAAAGTTGTGGAGTCTCTGTCCGTGAAGACATTCAGAAGCCATCTGGACATAATCCTGGGCAACTGGCTGTAGATAGCCCTGCTTGACAAGGAAATTGGACCAGCTGGCCTCCAGAAATCCCATTCAGCGATTCTGTGATACATTTTCATAATTTATAAATTTAGATTGTTCTCTGGTCATCTTATCATTCTGTAAAAAATCTTTATTTGCAAGAATTTGTAACATGAATACATTTAAAAATCTGGTAATTTAAGTATGCAGTGTGTGGAGCAAAAACATAGAATGAAGCTATTGACATCCACTACTCTAATTTAATAACCTTGGAAACCACTTCATCTTCCCATTTGTGCTTTCTTTGATGTGGGACAACCTCCTGGAAAAGAGTCACTCTCTTAAAAAGGAAACTGCTTTTACCTTCTAACTCCTGTTATTAATCAATGCAAAAGTCTTAGTTACGGCTGAAACTTCTTATCATGGTATCATAATTTTACTCTTGAAATGTAGTTTTCATTTTAAGATATTGATAACAGAAGCTAGATAAGAAAATTTACTTTGCCTTCCAGCACTAGAAAATATCTTGCACTGCTAATCAATTATCTCTTTGCTTTTCAAATAACTCTACTTTGGGAATAATAGGATTCTGTGTATGAATATACAATATGCCCTTCTGTGCACGTGTATGTGCGTAAATGAGTATGCATTCTGTCCTTTTTTGTGAATGTAAGGCAGTTTAAGTAAGTCTCTGTTCTCTTAAGATAAGACATCCCTTTCCTTTCTTATGGAAACCAAGATGAAATCTGGTGTAAAAATAGGTTTCACTACTGAACCAGGATTTCAGGCTTAAAGTTAGACTAGTTTTTCAATACTTTTTTTGCATGCTACAGTAAAATTATTATGTAGTTAAACAATAGGCAGTCTGTTCACACATTTAAATGTAATTTTAGTGTTATACATAATATTTGGAAAGTTTCTTTTTTCACTATAGTAAGATGAAGAAAATAAAAGCACTATATTTTGCATTTTTTATACCAAGAATTGTAATTATGTAGATGAATAGTTCCAACAATAGATTTTTTTTCCATGTAAATATTTAAAAACTCTAATCAGATCAGCAGTAATGTGGTCAAGTCATAAAAGGTAATTTTCTTTGAAAATGAGACCTCTTCCTAGTTTGGGAAAAAAAAAATCAATTAAGAATGATAGCAGCCATGGGATCAAGTTTCTTATAATTTTGGAAAATATACATTTCTGTACCAAAGTCATTAATCCCATGATTTCTGCTGCTTTGGTCATCTCTTGTGTAGAACTGCAAAAACAAGCCTATGCACTGAAAAAAATCTCCCCGTTTTTCCTAAGCAATCCAGGTTTTTTAAAGTAGTATAAGTTTTTCAAAATCACTTCTGAAAACAGTTTTTCCTTAGGAGCTGAGTAGGAGCTGAAGGAAATGAGAAAGGGGAAAAGCGCCACCTATTGATCGTCGCTCACAAACTTACTCGGTGCTGTTCGGTACCTGTTGTGGTTGTGCTTAATGAGCACAGCCGGCATTTTAGAGGCACATATCTGCTACAAGTTTCAATATTGTCAGGCTGCATGTTGAAGTGTTTAAAGAATATATATTAAAACATAACTAAAGCCAAACGAATATTTTACACAGTAGTAGTGTTGTATCAGAAACAAAATCTTTTTTCTTTTTTCTTTTTCTTTTCTTTCTTCCTTCCTTCCTTCTTTCCTTCCTTCCTTCCTTTCTTTCTTTCTTTCCTTCCTTCCTTCCTTTCTTTCTTTCTTTCCTTCCTTCCTTCCTTTCTTTCTTTCTTTCCTTCCTTCCTTCCTTTCTTTCTTTCTTTCCTTCCTTCCTTCCTCCTTTCACCACATATCTGTCCCCTCTTCTCCTTCTTCTCTCTCTCCTCTCTCCCCTCTCCTATGTCTTGTTCTCTCCTGTGTCTCTTTTCTTCTTTCTTTTGCGAGGTAGAGAGGACTTGGAGAACAGCTTTAACAGAAATTTTGTTTGCAATCTCATGCAAGACATGAGACTCTATACACTGCAATATCTTCGCACCTGGTGGAGAACTTTGCATGTGAGATAGAAAATCTCATATATCTTCCACTAGTTAAAGGGAGAAACAGTTAATTTTCTCTTCAGTGAGGGTGGAGGTTGCTACAGATATCACAAGGTTGGCAACAAAACAATTCGGAGTTTGTGTTTCAAAGATTATTCTATAGTTACTGCAATCTGCTTTTACCACATTTCAAATCCTACCAAGATTTCTGAAATGCAACTTTTTTTTCCAAATGGGCATTAATGATGTACATATTGTGACTTTTAAGTCACTGGGTTCAATAATGAATAGCTCATTGACTTCTGGTTCAATGAATTGTTGGAAATTCATGGACCATGCAGGCAAGGAGAAAAGGTAACTGTTATTATTTCAAACGAAGATTTTATGTCTTAGTGGCATTGTGAAAGATTGACCTTCACATGAGATATTGCTGTTCTTGCATTACCACCCTGATATCCATAGAAAACTGCATTTAATCTACACAAAGGGTCCTGTTATCCTCTCAATGCATGGGGGATTATCACGCTTAACTCTCCAGAACATCGAGAGGCAAATAGACCCCACAGTCTCTATTGCTGTAAGCAGTTTCTTGAATAGAATTCATATGAATTTCAGTGATGGGTTTGAAAACTTCTGTGGTTTGTTTTTGTGTGTGTGTGTGTGGTTTATTTTGCTTTGTTTTGAACTAGGAAGTTGACTTTTTGCTGTAAACTTGTACAAGAACACTATTCTATATGTAGTAAGTAAGGATTTGCTGAGTTCTTGATATTAGTAATTAGATTAAAATATTCATGATCATCTCAGTTAACCATATGATCTCTTCTCAGCAATGTTCATGCTAGAAGCTAAACACTTTGTGTTGTAATGGAAATGCAAATATGAGATTTATATAGGAATTTGGCAGAGGGCACATCTTATTTACAACGTAAACCAGGCAATAATAACAATACCAGGCAGTCTATTTGTTTATCAGCATTTATTTTGACAATCTGCAATAGTGGCAATACTCTTCATTGATGACATTCCATTGCATATTTGTCTTTTGCATTTCCAGATCAATAAGATAACCATGGGTTACTCGCTCCTATATCTATAAACACACATATACATACGTACATACATATATATATATATATATATTTATATTTATATTTATATATATATATGTATGTATGTGGGCATGTGTGTACTGCGTCCACTCAGTGAAAACTTTTAAATATTAAAAAGAAGTATTGCATCCCATATTTCATCTGTTCTTACAAGACAAGAATGACAGTATTAAGATGCACATTCAGGATAGCACTCTTTCTACTTTGAACGCTGTCAAGAACAAAGTGCTTTACAGACTTAAAATAAATCTAGGTACTAATCCATTGAATTTCTGACAACAGGAGCCCAAGGTTTCCATGCACTTAGCTGAGTACTGCATAAGAGCTTGTGCATTATTTATGTCCACTAATGGTGTTGCAATGCTCTTTGTGTGAAGCAGTGACAGTGCAATCTACTAAGATAGCTGCTGCTGTGGACAAAGCCATACATTTTCCTGGGCTTGAATTTTTGACAGAATACTCTATTAATGCCAATTCTGCTTAAGTAAATGCTGAACAGGGGTCAGTTCCTCCCCTCCATTCCCCTTATTATTTAAGAAAACAGAGCCATAAAACTGAAAATGATGTTCTGGGCTTTGCTGAATTTTGCAACACAATAGTAGCTGATAAAGGTCAGTCTGCTTTTTTGTCTACTTTTATGATTTTGTGTGATGGTCCACAGACTAAATAGGAAAGCTCTTAGCATTGGAGAAGGGAGGTGCTATTAATTCCAGTTTCATTGCCATTATACTCTTCAGTGGATCAATAGAATTAAATGAGCTGAGATATTAGGAAAATATTGTGAAGAGAAGTAGGGTGGTATTATTTGACCAAGGTTAGGTTGAATAGAATATAAAGAACCATTTATATTGGTATGTCAATAAATCATAGGACCCATATATAAAATGGAATAGGACATAACAATCATAAGCATTAAAATGACTATAATATCTTTCACTTTTAAAATATGTTAATATTTGGATGGCAACTTAAAGGGCCACTGCTAGTATTTTTTTTAACTGGATGATTTTTTTTTAAGAATAATTCTCTTTGTATTGTAGTTCCTATTTAAATTGAGTAATCGTAAGTTTATAATAATTTGTTAAAAAGAGCTGTCTTCTTTATTTGCTTCTTAACCATTAGGACCTGGAAGTTCTAAGAGGGACATGGTTGAGCCCTAGGTACCTTTACCCAATGTACTTTCCTGTTTGTACTGCCTGCTGCCTCCGCAATCTCCATTGTAGCCTTGCTGTTGCTGTTCCTAGGAAATGCTTTCTTTGAGAGCTTGTAAAACATTGCATACATCAAATAAATCTGCAGAAATGACTAACCCAAAGGATATGAAGTAGCTCCTTTGGAGTCAACATACACAGATGCCTGTGGGAGATAGACAAAGGACTTCAAGGTATTTGAGAACAGAAAAAAAAATTGTCTTTATTCCCTTTCAGAATCCACAGTATGAATAGCAACAGTTGTCACCATCTGAAGAGCTTAGTGACTGCAAAACAAGCTTTTTTCATTGTTTCCCTTCCACAGTTAGGAAAATTGAGGTTATATACAGGTGAAATTTTCCTAAAGTAATAGACCTAAAGGCAGAGGTGTAGTCTTGTCACAAGCCCAAGGGTTACTAGTAAGTAACGTATTTTAGCTAGAAGTGAATTAAAATTTATTTAATTCAAAAAGAAATCAAAACCAAATCAGGCTAACCTGCAATAATTTGAGACAAAACTGACAAATTGTAGATCCAAAGTTTTTTGTTTAGCATTGGAATGCTTCTATTTACTCTTCATGAGCCTAGTTTGACAAACTTAATCACTCAATACTGTTGAAACTGAAGAAAACCTCACATTCTTCATGACAATGATTCCCCCTCCCCACATACTAATCAGTTAATTTCACCATTTTTCTGCCTGTCCTGCCTCTGCTTTGTAATATAAGAAGTCTTCAAACTTTTAGGTCTAAAAGAAAAAAAAAACTCTTGTTCTTTCTTGGAATCATACAGTATTATAGATCTTTTTAAGGACTTCTGTAAGTTTTTGGACCAATGTCTCACTCAAAGTATATCCAGGAGTAATAGATTGCTCTGGGCTGTGTCCAGCTGAGTTCTGAATCTCTCCAAGGATGGACATACCACACTATCTCTGGGAAGCCTGTTTCAGAGTGTGCCCACACTCAGTATTTCTTTTTCTTTTAATTTTCACAGAATTTCCAGTGTTCAGACCTGGTTCATTATTACATTCAGTGCATTGTTGTACTGGGCTGTGTTTTTTTATAGTTTGTCATTAGGTAGGTGTTGATTACTGTAAGATACAAGCCCTCTTTTGTTAAAGATGAACAAATCCATCTCTCAGCCTCTTATCTTGGCTTACTCTGCCAACTCCAGAACTGGTGCTGCAAGCCAGTTGTATTGGATTAATCAGCAAGCTCCTCCAATCAGTGCTCTTCTTCCAGGAGTTTAAGAAATTCAAGAAAGAAACTCCAGGAAGAAATCTTAGTTCCTCTCAGTTTGCATATTCTGTCCTCCACCACCTTTCCTCCTGCCTACCGAGTTATTACTTTAAATAATCATGATAGTTATGCTTGTCTTCTTTGGACAAGCATAGCTATCAACAGTATAATTTTTTGTGGGATTTCTACAGAGCTGTCTTTCAGATCTGTTCTTCTTTTTACTTTTATTACTTGATGAAGTTATAACTTATACCTCTACAGCATGAAGATTTTCACCTGAGATTATTGTCTAGGCTACTTTCATTGGTATTTATAATGTGTGATTCATCTACTTTTAATGATTTATGCAGTAACTTCGATGATAATTTTTTGCCTCCCCACAGGCTGCCATAGTGGAGAACTGCTCTTAATTCTTCATTTTTATGCAAGATGAACACTACAACTACAGAGAATATTTTGGAATATTGACTATGATTTTTCCCCCTGTACAGATTTACCTACCTCTTTAAAACCTCATTTTTCCCCATCACAGTCTTCTTTTACCTCTGGATGATGGTAGCTTCACTATCCTGCTTGTACATTGGGTAACATCTCTAATTTACTTCTAGGATGTATCTAAATTTTAAGGCTCTTCTTGCACATCGACTCTGATTTGTACCACAGGTCTGTGGTATGTCTCCACAAAACTAGAACACTTTTCAGACTCTCATAACTTTGTGTCACCAGAAATTTTTAGATCTTTGTGAGTCTTGCCCTTTCTATCACATTAAATACCATGTCTTAACTTTCCTTTTCAAGACCATTCTTAAGCTACCCCTGACCTATATTCACTTCACATTAAACACAGTTTTAAACACTAACCTTTGAGCAGTGTGTGACATGTGCCATCACTGTCCATTTGTCATTTTTTTGGAATCATAAATCATTGTACAGCACGCATTGTATGCACATGTAGAAACGTGTAAGCCTGCCTGCAGTCTTCACTTCTCTCCCTTAAAATGCTGATGTCATTTTTTTGGGGTATGGGGTAGGAAAGGCAAAATAAACAAGTACCCTAGACAGCACTCATGTCAGATAGATATTTGGTAGCTTTATCTAATCTCTTATTGCTCCCTGGTTCTTAGCTTTTAGTTTCTTAGCTCTTATGTCAGCCTTGTACAGAGATCAGGCACTGTGCATTTGTTTCACCACTGTGTGAAAGCTAGTTTTTCCTTGACTACCAACTCTGAATGCCTATAGTGGCATTCATCTCATCTAAGACTAGTGAGAGAGATATAGACCCAAACTAATCAATTTGCAATACCTGCAATCAGTGGGGAAGAATAAACATGAATAAACATCTGGTCTGCTTTTGATATCTGCATTTTGATGGAATGCCTCACACTAAAATGATTTATTTAAGTGGCCTGTTTTTGGTACAATTCCAGGTGTATCTGTCTGAGCCAGTGGAGAGAATATTGTTGAGATAGAGTCCTGAAACAGACACTTATAATCACAACGAGCAGTGGGAAAAGCACAACTCCCACAAAATACTCCAATAGCATAAAAACAGGTCACGCTTCCTGTAAAAGGTTAAGTTCAAAGGTCACTCTTGAGAGACAAAGATTAAATCATCTCTCAATTTAAGCTTTTATATAATTCAGTTTGCAATCTATATTCTGAACTATGGCAGTGAAAATCTGAAGTAGTTCAACAGCCTTGCAAGGAGTTTAAGTAGAAGTTGTTTCTGGTGTACCTCTCTGGCCTTATACAGATACATGCCTGTCAGCAGTGTTTTAAATTTCTCTGTATTTTCCTGATTTCAGTGACCAGTTTGCATGTGTTGAGACGTTGATTCCTCATATACATACTAAAAGGAAATAAAAACAAGCTTATTCAGTGTTACTCTACAGCAGATTCTATCTGTGCCAGAAAACCTGGCATAAACCCTGGTTTTCAGTGGTTTGTTTCAGACATTAAAAAGCCCAGACTGTATTTCTGAGAAAATCCTGTGACTCAATCTAGTAAATAAAGTGTCCTGTGCAAAAGTTTAAACAGTGTACCAGGATTTTCTAGTGGTTAATTGTAATTATGATCCCTGGCATTTTTTTAGGTCTGCACTCATGCCTTATAGACAATGTTCACATTACTTTCCTTTAGTAATTTTGGATTTAGTCTCGAGTGCCACTCTAAAGAGCACTAATTCCTATTCTACATATCATACATACAACCATATGGAATGTTTTCCAAGACTATTCCTTTAAAATTTATCTACAGCAAGTGTTAGGCAGAAAACCTCAGCCCAAAAGCAACCACTTTAAGCAGTTTCTTAGTAAAAATCTCTATTTAGATAATGAATCACAGTGCCAAAGAGCAGCTATTTATCCTGTTTCATAATCCAGGTGCTGCTATAATTTGACAGTGATTTTAGGCAGTTAAGAACTAAATTTGTCATGAAAATTACTGGTGATACTTTTTGAATTATTTAAAAAATTTTGGGGGGAAAATAAATAATATTGTTTAAACAGTACAACATATAGAAAGCGGTCAGTGTATTTGGTTCACAAATATTGTGTTCCGTCTATATGGATATGTTTACAGTAGTTTAGAAAAGATGACTAAAACTATTTTCTGGAACTGAGACCAGCTAGCACCAAATAACTTACACCCATAACGTACTGTTGTCT
This sequence comes from Dicrurus megarhynchus, assembly GCA_013399195.1. Lineage (NCBI taxonomy): Eukaryota > Metazoa > Chordata > Aves > Passeriformes > Dicruridae > Dicrurus > Dicrurus megarhynchus. The sequence continues at coordinate 287,996 of VXAD01007891.1, read as the reverse complement.
CACAACCACCCGATGGGAATAGTTCCTGTCCCAGGCTTATTCCTGAAATGTATTCAGGATTATAGTAGCTGCACATAATTTTAAAAATTTATTTATATACACATGAAATTCTATGAGCTTGAAAACATTTTCTACACTGATGTTGTACATTTGATATAGTTGAGTGGTTCAGCAAAGAAAGATATTGCCAAAGCCAGAGTAGTTATGACTTCCTACTTAATGATTTCATGGTGAGAATGATTGCAAATGATTTGAGGACCACAGCATGTGATTTAAACCTTTCTTACTTCCTGGAACTGTGTACCAATCACCAGGATATTGGGTGAACTACTGGCTTTCCCAAATTGTCCTGCTGAAGGAAATGAGAAACCAGAAATGCAAGAGCCAGAGTCATAAGGAGAGAAGGGGGAACAAAACCCAGCTTTGCTGCCTCTGGAAATGTCAAGATAATAAGGTGAGAGTAGGAACCGTAAAGGCAGAATATACGTGGTTAATTTTAGATATGGTGTGACTCCTAGAATTAAAAAACAGGCATGAAACTGGAGTTCACATTTGCTTTAGGAAATCCTGGTTTAATTTTGTAGATGTAAGAATTAATAGTGCTGAGAGTAAAGTTGAGAACATAAGAAATGCCTTAGAGGATCTGCTCTTGTCCAGATCTAGGTCAGAGCTAGCTAGCCTAGTCCAGCTTTATAGCCTGTCCAGACTAGTCCATCTAGCACGTTAATGTGTGTGTGGTCAAAGACGCTCTGTAGGAACAACACACTAGCCTTAGCCCTCTCAGCTATGAATTCTGCTTCCAGGGCATCCACATTTTTTATCTTAAAGGTTTTCGAAGTTACCTCCCTGCTTGGATTAATACAGTGGTTCAGCTTTTGTCCACTTCTAAATACTTGCCTTTTCCTAACAAATGATCAGTATTCACTGGCTTGGATAAGCCTCTCTGTTGATTCAGTAACAGGTTAGTCAGCTGATAAGAAGAGACAATGCTGGGAACAACCACATAGAAAGTAAAGGAACTGTGAAGAGGTGCCTGATTATAAAGTGACACTTTTTATATTGAAATCTGGGCATGTATTCATAACTCTCCTCTCTTATGTTTCTGATGCAGAAAAACGAATCTATAAGCATACAACTTGCTTATGTTACTGAAAGTTAGTTGTACTATTAGATTAATTAGTTTAAGAATCCAGACATGGAAAACAGAAAGAAGAAAGCAGTTGAATATATCTTTAAAGTGTATAAATTCAGAGATCTGCATTCTTTCAAAATTTCTGGCAGAAATCAACACTGCTGGTAAATATGTAACAGATGCATCAATGTGCCTTGAGATGAATACATTACGGACAAAAAAATTGTATTTATTCCCATCACAATAACAGTTTGTTTGGATCACCTGCTCTTTCTGGTTGCACCTGTGGCTTGTTCATTTGGTTGCAACATGGGAAAATGCCAAGATCAATACAAGCTGTGGGCTCTTTCTCCCTTGTGTGGGTGTTCCTTTTAGTTGTTCCCCAAATGTTTTTTGTGTACAGTCTTTAGATATAATGAAAAGAAAATGAAAAAAAAAAAGAAAGAGACTAGTGCAATATTTAGGCTTCAGAAAATGAAGCGGTCAAAACCCAGGGAATTCCAAACTCCAGAGTAGTTTTTAAACTCCATCTCAACTGTACCTTTAAAACGTGGTGATGTCTCCTGGATGACTTTTGCCTGTATGTCAGTTCAAATTTGCTACATACACATACAGTACCTTATCCTGTACAGCTTTTATTCACAAAGAACACCTCTCTTCTCTGCACAAAGTTCAAAGCTCTATTGACTTAAGTATCATGTATTGGAGAAGAAATATTCTTCAATAAATCCTATTCAGTTTGACAGACTGCCATGGTAGATGGCATAACTTTATGTTTTCACTTTCAGAGAATCGTCTTGTAAAGTTTAAGCTATGTTCTCTGGAAAACCTGTGTTTTCTCTCCTGAATTATGGAGTAGTGACTAATCTTCATGTTGGAGTCATAGAATCATACAGGTTGGAAAAGACCTCTAAGATCACCAAATCCACCTGTCAACCTAGCACCACCACCATGTTCACCACTAAACCATACCCTCAGGTGCTATATCCACACATTTTTTGAACAAGAAATCCACCACTTCCCTGAGCAGTCCGTTCCAGTCCTTGACAACCTCTTTCCAGTTATGAAATTTTTCATAATATCTGATCTAAACCTCCCCTGTCACAACTTGAGGCCGTCTCCTCTAGTCCTTTCACTTGTTACTCCTGCCTGTCTACAAGCTCTTTTTAGGTAGTTGTATAGAGCAGTAAGGTGTCCCCTCAGCCTCCATTCCTCCAGGCTGTTAAAAAAAAATGTGACTCCCAGTACACCAGTATGAGGAATTAGTGTAGGAGTATCATCATCTGAGACTTTAGTAAAAGTGGTGAAAAGTAGTGGGCACCTCCTTAGGGTGAAGTGCCTTTGGAAGGAAATACCTCTAATTGTTCAACATAGAAAGTGCCTGTATTGGCTATATTTTTGAGTGACTTTAGTCAACTTTCTAACATCAATGAAGATTAAACCTAGCTTAAGGTAAATTCATGCACAATATGGTTTGAAAATATAAATTATTTGAACAGATTTATTTTAAAATGTTTATATAATGCACTTCAACAGATTTGTCTCCAATCTTTTTTCTTCTTCAGGTATGGTGGGAGAGACGTAAGGAGGGAGTAGTAAGCAACCATTTCTGATATAACTTTCCTATTTCAGATTGGAATTGCCTTGTAATAAAATTATACCTGAAAAGGGGTTTTCATCTGTTTTAATATCTTAGTTTATCCAGGTTTAAGGTGTCCAGTGCATTTGGGTTTGTGTAATCACATCTGAGGTCATAAAAACATGAAATGTGAATCAGGATTTTGCTTAAAAGTTATCAGTTCAGGTGAAGTACCATGATAAATGGGCGTTTTATGCCAACATTATGCCAGAACTTTATTCCTAACTTCATGCCAGAGCTGACTCTGACCTATGAAAATGAGGGTTCAGCTAGTGCATAAATATTCTACTCTTCTATGTAACAAACACTAACAGTGTTGCACTAACATTTTTAAATTATGGACTGTATCCAAACAAATCACTCTGAGCCAATTTCTTACTAAGAAGGCATCATACTTCTAAAACAGAGGAACAAAATTCTTATTGATCAGAATAAAAAGAAGGCCTGAAATGGAATCTGAATCACTGGACCTGTTTGCATCTAGTATTACTGAACAAAAGAACATATCCTCTGTTTAGTAAAACACATGGATTTGTGCCCAGTAAAGACAGCTGCTATCAGAAAGCTCTTCAGGATAGACTTTGTTTTATATGCTGATATCTTTGCTGCCTGAATAAATACTGAAAGGGTATAGCAGTCCTTGTGATTTCCTTTCAGCTTACTACTGAATTTTAATGTTCACAGAAAGAGTTAAAAGACTGTACTAATGGTATAGCACCATTCATGCACCAGGAATGCTGTTTTGACAATGTAAACTCATAACAAATTTTCCAATCAGAACAACTACTTACACCTATTTAAAATAGTAATGCGATATAATCTGAATATGGACAAACAGTATCCCTCTCTTGTAAGAGTCTTTCGGAGATTTACTAACACCTGGAACTTTTTCATGGATATGCTTCCCCTTTAATCTGTTACTATTTTCTCAAAAACTGTGGGTCGCTAATTAAAAGTAATGTTTTTCGATGTAAAATCTTCAGTCAAGTTCAAAGGCCAAGACATCCTAACCCCCCCAAAAAAGAGCTTTCATACATCTTCTGCACTATAGCTTTCAATGAATAAGTTGACTTTAATTAAAAACAACCATAAAAACAACAAAAAAGTGTGGATAAAACCTAATACTGGAAGTTAGAATGGGTAAATGCACAGACAAACTTAAGGTGAATAAATAACCAGGAGCTTTTGTTTGTGGATTATTTCTTTTTTTTTTTTTTTTTTCTTTTT
>VXAD01007891.1:217856-283971 GCA_013399195.1 Dicrurus megarhynchus | reverse complement strand
TTTTTTTTTCTTTTTTTTTTCATCTTTGAAAGAAAGAATAATTTTTCTTTGGCCTCACAAGGTGTCAGTTCAAACTTTTAAATTTTGTTGTTCAAATTCACATGAAACTGTATGAATTCCAAAACTCAAGAAAGATGTCAAAAATAGACAGATGTCTCTCCCATATTCTTGCATTTGTTCACAAATGATTTTCCAGAAGAGTGTACATGAGATTTTGGTCATTCAATATAATCCAAAATTTCATTGCTTTTACTGGCAGAAAAGTTTATGTTTAATTTCTTTTTCAAATAGAGTTCTTCTAATTATCATAATACATGGAGTGTAGGGCCAGCTCTGGACCTACTGAACCTTGCTTCAATGGCAGATTAGTGAAAACCTTTACCTGGATCGCATTTTTCACATCTGTAATCTTTATTTTCGTTGCCATGCATATTTTTTCCATTGACTAAACAGAATCTACAAATAAAATTATGTTTCTATAGAAAAAAAATCATTACTTTATTCTTATGAAGTTTACAATTAGGAAGAATCTACTGGTACAGAAAGTCCTCTGCTACAGATTGTTCATTGATAATGCTATGAAGGGGGAATACATTTAAATAATTTGCTTGTATCATTAGAAAGATTACATTCTAAGGGTAGCATATTTACTGGGTCATCTGTGGTAGCTGGTTTTTAATTATTTTGGGTAAATATCGCAACTTGTAGTCAACTTCATTTTTTTCCTGAACACTCTAACTTCTATATAAAGGACCTAATAATTCTCATAAATGTAGCATTTATTGCTGCTTACAGCATCCTGTATATAGCTTTACATAATCTGTCTTGGTAGAATTATTTTGGCAGGCAACTTTGTTAGAAGTCGCCATGTGTTTACTACATTGCTGTTCCATGAGGCTTCCAAGAACGAATTATAAGCCTGCCTGAATCACAAGCACTGGAAGTTTATTGCCATTCTTTTCTGTAGCTTTAACCAATACTTATCCCACAGGGATGGATAATAAAAGGCAGATTCTTGTTCATTCTGCTTTCTTAGTTTCCCTAAGTTGGCAGCTTTTAAAAATCGTGGTAGAAAAGCAATTCTTAAAGAATAATATGACAAACGCCATTTTGAAGACCTGATTCCTCTTTTCTCTCTTCAGTCCCTCACTGAATGATGTCTTTTGAGTTACATAGATTGGTTACTGGACTCCAAAATTAACTGCTAATTTAATAAGGATGATAGCAATAAGTATAATAGATAGATATATTTTGGTGCCTTCCTTCTAAGTCCTGTACAGAATTCTCAGTTTTACAAAGAATATATAATTCATGGGAAATGACTGCCCATTTTTCTGCTGTTTATTTGCAGCTACTGCTCCTCTTAGGCAAGCATAAAAAAAAATACATATAAGGGGGGGTTATGTATTTTTAAACCCTAATTATAGATTTTAAATTATTTTAAGCTTCTTTTTTTTTATCTATGTGCTGTTCACAGGAAAATAAATTAATTTAGTTTTGGGTGGTTTTTTCTGTAGGTATATGTTTAACACTGATAATTACTTTCAGGCAGAGCATACATCATTGAAAATATTTATCAGCTTAATTTATTTGCAGACTTTGATGCCAGATTCAATGGAAACATAATGTAGAAAGAGATAAAACCAATTTACCATAAAATATCTGAATATTTTAAGATGGCAGCAGTATCTCCACTATTTGACCACTGCATTGTTTTATATTAGAATATTGCACACTTGGCATATACAATAGTTTCCACTTTTTTAAAGAAAATGGAATGATGATTATTTTTCTAGCCACCAGTGGTACAGCAACAGCTATTAGATAGGTGATAGGTATTACCTAATTGATTACTTGTTAATGGTTAATAATTTTAAACTAAGTGTTTGACATTTAATATTCAACAGTAAAGTTCTGCATATTGGGAAGTCCGAAGTTAACTGCAGTGCTAAGCCTGATTAAAATTAATGTGATCTATTTGGTCTCTTCCTCTTTATCTTCTTTACATAGGTTTTCATCCATTTTTCACAATTGCAGAGCTCTGGTAATCTTGCCTTGTTTGAACAAACAGCAAGATACTGATGTATATGTCTTTTGGCATTTAGAACTTTAGGAAGTTTAATTATTTTATAAATTTTGCTTGGAATGAAAAAGAATTGCAGACTTCAGAGAGAAGTGCTTATACCTCATGAGACAGTAAATAATTCCTTCCATTGGAATGTTCTTTGGGGCAAGCTTACCTAGAACTTAAATGGTAGTGTGTGTGACTATGGTCCGTGGGCATCTCTCCAGGTTCCACTCCCTATGTTGTGCTGGTGCTTGATGCAGTTCTCCACATAGAGCACTTGCTGTTGTCTAGGGATGCCTGGCACTTTGCATCACCAAGCATTGTAAAGAAACCTTAGCATGCCTGACAGTCAGTTGTTTACATTTCTGTTGATACACATACAAAAAGTAGGGAGTATTTTATTTCCTAAAGGTACATTCTTCCTATATTGTTCAAGCTTTAGTTTGAGCTGATTCTAGAATATTGGCAACACTCTAGGATATAGGAAGAATCTAGGAAATCCTGGCACGTTGAGATTGGCAGAAATCTGTGCACATTATATTAAACATAAATGAATAATAAAGTGTTTCCTTTGCCTAACAAAATCTAAAAAAAATAAGAAATAAAAACTGTTTGCCAGTTGTTACTCTGCTGGAATTAGATGCTCAGGTTAAACCACATGTTGAACAAAAAAGGAATTAGAGTCTAAATTCCCTAGAAAAATCTCCTTGCAATTTTTATCTGCTGTACATCATGCTCTTCATGCATAGTCAAAAATCAATGAAAAATACTCCAATTATTTTCTTGTAAATATATAAGACAAACTCCAGAGTTATAAAAAGGAAAGGGTTTCAACCCAAATGCTCATGTTTGCTAGTTTTAGTTTTAATTCAGGAATCATTCCAATACACAGTAGCAGCTGGGGGGAAAAAATTCAACAAATTTCTTGCAAGAAAATACAATATAACATAGAAAAAATGCAAAGGCTTCTGATCACCCTAAGCAGCACCCGGGTTAGTACCTGTAGCTGTTGTCCTGATCTCTGTGGTTTAAGCTTTTAACTAACTTCAGCTAAATGGACTCTTTGGTGTACCAGGATGCATATGACTGGGATACGAACAAAAGAAATAGACAACAGAGATTGGCATATGGTTGACGGCACATGCATCCGATGATTTTTGTAATACGATTTTTTAATCTATTTTAACATTCAAGACCAGTGAAAACCTTAAAACAGAAACAGAATTGTCTCACTGGATTTGGAACTTTGACTGTTAGTGAAGGTTCTCTTTTCCATTACTTTTTACATTGCAGAAAGTATATTAAAAAACCCCACCACTATAGGCCTTAATTGTCATATGCACAATCAGCAATGTTTAAGTGGACCCTGTGGATTTTGGTCCAAAACCAAACCAATCAGTTACAAGGTATTTTTCTTTTCTGTTAGATGTTCTTCTGCAATATTTGCATAAATGTAACCATGCTGTCTGTCTTTTAACTTTCACTCAATTAATTATGCTCCCAGCCCCCTGCTGATGGACAAAAATGAGGCTTCATCTGCAAATAGCTTCAGCAGTTTACAGCTTATTAAATGCCAAAATCTAGTTAAGACGGTTTGAGAATTCTCACGTCAGGCATTTCAACATGCCAGTTTTAACACAAAACTCTTATTAAAAGGGAAAAAAGTGAACCCACTAACACAAGATGGGGGAGTGGGGGTAGGAAGAGGGAGAATGAAATAGAATAAGGGTATTAGACAGGTAAGAAGCCTCTACAAATCATGTACTTACCATATGTGGCACACAAAAAGTACGTTTTAATTGATTCCCCTAATGATGAAAAACACTGGAAAAGATATCAATTGACAACAAAATGGTCCCTACAAATTGCAAACAGCTTTAGTCTACAATATCCACTTTTATAATCTTTATAAAAGTCTAAAAAAGCCTTGAAATAAGCAGTTTACATAGTAAAGTATTCTTAAAAAATAACATTTCTATGACTCTTTTTGACAGGTTTTGCATTTTGCATCAAGCATCTGGTGCTTTCATTTTTCAGTACATAGTGTTCTGGTATACTTTGTACCATGCTGGGTTTATTCCTGATTTAAAACAGAAATAGAGAAGCAGTATGGAATACAGGAAAATTGAAGTGTGCCGTGCTCCAAGATAAATTCAATACATAGTTTTAGACTATAACCTTGACCAGATCACTTAACATGCTTGAACTTTAAGTAGTCTCTTTAAAACTGGATATAATCAAGAGCTCATTGGAGAATAAATTTTATGCCTGAATGTCAGCTTCTCATCTTGAATAGATTATGAAAAGAAAACTAACAAAATTTCTCTTCCATAATGCAAGCTAGGTTTAATTGTTTCCATTTATTTTTGCTGTTAGCTTATAAATATTTCTTTAGCTGGCTATTGTTAGTGATATAGATATAAAAATTCCAGAATAAAAAATAAAGAGACAAATACAAATTTTAAATTTAAATTTAAAAATGCATTATTTCAGTTGCACTTGTGAAGAACATAATTTCAATTTTTTTTTTTTTTGTGGGGGAAGGATAATGTCCAAGCTGAAAGAGAAAGCATTTTTTTCCTAAAAATTTCTGACATATTATCTGTGTTATTGTGACATATTTTGTCGTGTTTGTTGTCTCAAGTTATAAACTAAAGTGACTGAGCTGAACATGACATGATGATTCATGACAGGAATGTCAGGAATTAAGATAAAGAAGTATAATTCATGTCCAGTCATATAGCAATTAACAGTTGTCTTAAAAAATGCTTAGGTTTTCCATGTTTAATGTAATGGAGAAAACCCCGCAGTGCAAAATGTTGTATCAGTTTCCCATCTTAATATTATATTTAATTTCTGAAGATTTATTTCACTACTGACCTATCACTAATGACCCTATTGTGTAGAAGTGTAGTGAAATCTGGTGGTCTGTATTAAGAGAACAATTCCTCAACAAGCAGACACAACACTCAGGCTGTTCCCCATGAAATGCCCCTCGTGCGTCTGCTCTCCGTAGTCTGAATTCCTGCTGTACTGGTGAGAGAGCACCAGCCTTCTCCTTTGCAAAAATAAATGCACCTTCAAGCAGATTCTTCTCACAGTCAGAATAAAAGGCACACATGAAATACATCCCTGTTTTGCATGATCCCGTTGTTGCTAAACTTCCCCAAAGTGTTTAAAATATCAGAAAAGAAGAAATGTATAAAAGATGATGAGGCATCTATCTTCCTTTATAATATATCAACATATCTCCTTAATTATGTCTCTCAAAGCTGATGTTTGTTTTGTTTAGTCTTTTTGGTTTTTTTTTTTTTTTTTGATTTTGGTTGCGGTATTTGGGTTTTTTTTGGTTTTTTTTGTTAGATTCTTTTAGGTATAGTGATGGAAGCAAGTACTGAGGACATTTTTTAGACATAGCAATGGCCTTATAGCAGACCTGTAGGAGGGTGGCCAATAACCACTGCTTCAAAACACTGTAGTAAAAATGTACAGAAATAACTGTGGAAGAAACGGGCAAAAGAGAGATGGAGTCTAACATGACTGGTGGAACAGCTTCAGGCAACACAATAAAAAAAATGGACTTAGGATGTAATCAAGAGTGACAGAAGAAGAGTGGGGGTGGTGGTAGTGGTACCAAAGGCTTAGGAGAAAAGATAAAGTGGTCATTTTCTTGACATCTGTGTTAACTCACAACTGGCCTATAGACGAAAAGTATATTTTTCCACTTTCAAATTTCACTGGTTTAGCATCATGGTGGAAAGTATGCCCTGGAGATCAAAGTCTTGTCATCCATGCTGGGTAGTGACATTGAGTTCTTCCGCATGCATTCCACCTCGTCTCGTTTGGTATTCACGTAGATGGACCACTTCTAGGCATGACATGGTAGGTTATGCTCTGCCAATCAGTGTGCCAATTAATGCCAGTTACACAGATATGTTTTGTGAGATGAATACTCCTGGAACTGATGAATGGCAGAACATACTGGAGGGCAGTGCTGGAAATACTTGTGGGTTTGACAAAGTGTAAAAATTAGGATTATCTTGAATGCTTGCTAACCTGTTCTAAAGAAATTTCAAAAAGAAAGTATTTTCTGATTAAGTTGTTTTGCGTTATGAACAAAATTTCATTCAGAATAAAATGTGAATAAAATTCATTGAGGTTCATGAAGGAAAAAAAATATTCAAATACTAAAAATACTTTTCAGTTGCCAGATATTGATGTCCAGTAGTAATTTCTGCCAGATAAAGTGCAGTAGATTTATTTTAAAATGAAATTTAATATGATTGAGGTAATTTTCAAGTGGGAAAGTAGGAAGGATGATGCAAAATATAATAAAGTGAGATTTCCCAAAAAATTCTTCCTAAAAATTTCAGGAAGAAAATTGGAAGCACATTACAATTTACCTTCTGTATCATCAAATTTCATGCAGGAGATTGTGTGATGCAGGTACAAGGCTTATCTCGCACTGAAAGAGATTTTTCTCTACTCCATTCCACTTAATCATGGTAGTATAAGACATACCTTGTTTTGTAGTGTAAATTATCATTTCATTTTTCCTACTCATTCCTGTTTGGATTTATGTGAGAGAGTGTGTGTATTTTCCTGGCAATCCAGGTTCATATGAATTCTCTATTTTCCCCAGAATATTTTCATGCACTTTAAGCAAGGAGTCAGCTATTGCAAGTTTTTTATTAGAGGTGTTTGATTTTTTCTTTGCATCATTTGCTACTGCAGAACAAAATATGAACAATTCATTTTAGCTTTGATAATTTTTCTTCTTCTGGAGTGAAAAATGTATGTTACATATATTGCTAGATAGAATCAGATAAAGTGAAATCTTTCATCTAATTGGAGAGAAAAGAAAATAGGATTTAGTCCATAATGGGGAGGAGTGGGTGGTGTTGAGTATTTTTTCATTATGTGAAGATCCTGTAAGCTCTGGGATACAGAAAATTTATGCTATTAGAAATCTATTAATCTAAAAGAGAATTTTCTCCCTTTTATTTCAATTAGGTACAATACTATAGAATTATGTAAACCAGGAAAATGTTTCCACCTGTAGCATGAATGTAGCAAACTTGATCGTTATTACAGAGGCAGCAAAGTTAAAACATATTAGAAGAGCAGCACATGCTGTATTGCTATTAAAAGTTCCCCAACTGCTCCTTCTTTCGTGCTATAACTATAATGTATTCAAAGAAGAAATATATGCTTCATTAGTTGTAGAGGTGTTAGCACTTGCTGCTTTATAGCCAGCAAGAAATAATAGATCATAAAGAACAAGAATGTGTAAAGGAATGAAAAACAGTAACCAAATATATATGTTTATATACAAACACAAACCACAATAAGTTTACATATACACCTGTTTTAAACATATGCATGTGCACCTTTTATGTAGAAAGCCTTCAGAATGTGGATATGATTATTTTTAAATGTGCAGGTTTTGTGAAAATGCTGAACATGGTAAGGATAGAAGATGTAAACACATTCCAATTTTATATTTTGAACAACATAACTGATTAACTATTCTGTGAATATAGTCTGGGGTGGATGATAAAGAACTGAAATGGTTCAGACATTTATTATGCAGCACAATTTCAAAAAGGGCAGCTTTCATTTATAAATCATTATAAACTCACTACCTAACTGTAGTTAGGATAAAATATTTTGAATCTGCTCTTCTTGGGGCTGAAGTGGTAAGAACATTTTCTTAGGCACTGAATGAGAGCATTTTCAGCAACTGTTAGCCTACAGGATGGCTAGATGGATCCTCTAGAAATCTGGGCAGCCAGCTTTTTTCCTTGTATTCCAACCCCAAATGATTATTGTTTAACTTTTATATTTATAATTAATGGAAGACTTCTCAAGAAGGGGCCCCACTTGCAGAGGAATGTAGATATACAAATACATTGTTGGTCCCACTCTGAGGAGCAAAAAGTAAGTGGTAACTGAACGAAAAAAGAGGGAATGGGAGGAGGAGAGGAAGGAAGAGGATGAGAAAGGAAAAACAAGGGCAAAAGTAAAGGTGAAGGTGAAGACAGGAAGGAAAAGAAGGATCATAGAAAAGTGGTGGTAAAACTCAGGAATAAGAAGGTATGTGGGCCAAGTAAGGAGAAAGACGAACAAATTATGAAGAAGAGAGTGGGAAAAGCTTTTGCAAAGAGTGTAATGAAAAGTGTAGGAAATCCAGACAAAACGCTCAAATACTGTGAAGCAAAGATTTCTCCACCTAAGCACTAGACAGTGTAGTGAAGTAGGCACATTTATGTGTGATTAATCTGATCTATGTCAGATTAGGTTCTTGAAAACACATATGTAAGGATATACCTGTTGCCATATCAGTTGTCATTCAGAATCAACAGCTGTTCTGAAAGCTAGAGATTTTCAATTTTACCAAATAAGCAGCACTTTTAACTCAGACTTGTTAAATTGCTTATTGGAGACCTGGACTGGGGGTCTCAAACTGCTCTTCCCATATGTTTACTTTAAATCTTCACAAAAATAAGTTCGCAGATTTAATGTTTTTATTTAAGGTCTTCATTGAGTGGTCCTGTACTAAGAGCTGTGAATGTGTAATACCCATCCGAAGACACTGCCTTCTTAGAAGGACAACAAGTCAAAAGATATACCATCTTTTAGTTCAAACTAAGTCCTTCCCACTCTGCTACAGTTATTATATCATAAATGATATATCAGAAATTCCTGACTTTGGATATGAGGCTATGCTTGAGATTTTTTCACAGAATCAAATCCTCTTTGGATTTTTGTATCAACCACCAGTTTGGATCAAAATCTCTAGTATCAAATTCCTCAGAAAAATACTTTGTTGGTGAATTTTGTACTGTTTCTTATTCTGCTGATATGTAACTGGTTATTCTGAAGCCAACAGGTATTTTAAGAATCATATTTTTACTCCCTCTTGCTTATACTATCACTTTAAGCCATCTAAAAATTAGAGGCATACAATTCATATCACCCAACTTCAGCTGTCTGAATGTAAATCAGGAGCATAAACTAGTATCTTTGGATACTCAGTGGAGTCTACAGCTGGCAATTCAAAACGTCCTGAAAAAATGTCTGAAATACTCGGATTTTCCCCTCTGCTGACACTCAGTTATTTTCTTTGTTTAAGAGTCAAATTTAGACGATAGTAGTTAAAGTATGACACTTACACTTGGGACTTAATTTTTAGAAGTGAATAAGATCCATAATTCTATATTTACAAATACTGCTCAAATAATTTAAACTCACTTTGCACAAATAAAGGGATCAGATGAGCAAGGAAGCACCTAAGCAGGCCAGGTACAAAGATGAAGGAATTATAATTTGGTTTCAGGTTAACATTAGCATTTTTTTTTCTCTTTATTGTTTCCAAACAGTCTTTTCTATTTTCTCTGATCTTCTTGCTTACCTGTTAGTTACTAAGATGGCTTCAGTGGTGTATGACAATTGCAGCTGTAAAAAAGCCTACTGAATCATGTGTGAATGCAGATAGTCATCTTAGTGACACTAATAATGCAATATAATGCTAGTGAAGCCAAAAATGTTTAACACATTTTTGTAATACACTTTGATTTTACATATGTGAATTAAGGACAGTGTGTATAATGAATGTACTGAATATTTACCTTTAATTTTTCTCATTTTTGTACCCAAAATGTCTCAGCTGCTGAAATCTGAAACAGTGCTGAGTGCTCAGTGTTCTCTTAAGACTTCAATTAAAAAAATCAACATAACATTAAAGGAAGAATGGTACTAGAGTAAAAACTGGTGGGGTTTTTTTTATTATTTTATTTTATTTCAGAGACATTCTTTGACACCTGTGGCTAATAATAGAGAATATTTACATTTATTTTCTCTTTCAGAAGTACAATTCTTTGAATACTATTTTCATTCAATGTTTCTCTGAAGGGATTTCAATGCACAAAAATGGATCAAAAGAGGGCCCTGAAAGAGTGATCTTCCTGACCAGTTCAAATGGAGATAATTCATAGAGCTTGAGCTGTGTTCAGTGACTGTTTTCATTGTTACTATAACTGTTGCCCGTGTCCATGCAAAGTCAGGGAAGTGAATCTCTTGCATTTTTTCTAGAACATGCCACCAGGGAAAAATCTTATAAGTTTGATCAAAATTGTTTGAGCAGCATGCACAAGTGCTTTTAATGTTATGAACGAGCATCAGAACCCCCTAAAACAGAAACTACTTTATGTGATAGTCCTTTTTAGGTAGTTACACAACTAATTGAAATGTTAAACTTGAGCAAGCTCACTGAACTGAATAATAACAAACTAAAATTCATGAAAGCATGCCTAGGGCAAAATGTAGCTTCCTACATTTCTTTTAACTTTCAGTTTGGCTTTTTCTCTGAAACGTATGAGACCAAGAAAGTCCCAAAAAAATCACACTCAGGACTATGCAAAATGCAGACTTATAAGACTGGTGTTCCACAGTGATGTTATTCTTTTTCAAACCCTGTCATGACATTTATTACTAACTGGTTACTGAGAAGTTGTCTGGGAATCAATAGCTGTCTTGCTCTGTGTATATAGAAATTCTCCCACTTTAAAATATACACATCTACACCCAGTGAGGGAACTGTTGTGGCAATAGCTCATAATATATATAGGTTAAGAAAAACAGAAAAAAGCATACATCGTAGGTATTTATCAGGCAATTAGAGTAGTAAGTCGTTACTCTCAGCAGCAGCTTCAAATACACTGATTTTATGTCTGTTTTAAGAGTTAGTATAGATAGCTGATGATCAGGGGGAAAAAAAATGAAGAAATGTGGAAAAGAGAATGTTATAACCAATAAACTAAAAAGAAAATGGTATTCCAGAATTTACAGCTAAACCTAAACCAGTGCCTAGGAAAGGACCAAAGTGCAGCTGGTTTTCATCATCCATTTTGTGTGGATTAAGATATTTCGTTGAAACTGAAGTCCAAAGATTAACCTAGCCCTTGCTTTCTAAATTTTGTTTTTATCTACTGACTTTCAAGTGCAGAGTACATGCAGCGGTATCAGTGACCTCCCATCCTGAATAGCTCAGGAATGACTAGAAAACTGACCTTCAGTAGAATATTGTGAGTTTGAGACATAGGGTCATAAAACAGTTTGGGTTGGAAGGAACCTTTAAAGGTCATCTAGTCCTGCGATGAGCAGGGACATCTTCAACAAGATCAGGTTGCTCAGAGCCCCATCCAATCTGACCTTGAGTGTCCCCAGTGATGCGGTATCTGCCAGCTTTCTGGACAACATGTTCCAGTGGTTTAAAAACTGGGTTTGGGAGACACTGAGTAGACTACTGAGTATGGTCAAAATAAATGAATCCAACAATGTTAGAGGGAATTGAATAGGTCAAGGAAAACTGCCTAATTTTCTGTATAGCTCAACAGGAGATGCAAAAGTAACAGGTTTGAACCATGAACCTCCATGAATATCTGAAGGCGAAAAATCTGATTAAATCTAGTCTTCACAATGGCATGTTATAACTCAAATTGAAATCAAGTATTTGAAGTCAGAATAATGATACACATTATTACAGATACAGAATAATTTTGCATGTGCATTCAAGTCACATTGAATAATGCCTTTACCTTATATTACTGGTGGGTTTCATTTTAACTACAGTAGCAAATGGAAGGAAGAAGGAAAATGATTTCCAAATATTTTAATGAATTTTACTAACAGCTTTAAAAAGGTTATTTACCTATTAATCGTTAAAAGAGAAATTTGATTTTTCTAATTACTTTAGTAAATCATGAGATCAAAATGAGCAGTAGATGCTGCTGACTTTCTGCATCATTCTGTATTGATCACTTATTAATTGTTACAGCCATCCTCCAATATGTATAAGCCTGCAGTGGAAGGCATCACGGTTGTGCATATGTGGCACCATGTGAAATCATCAATACTTTCTATGCAAAAGAGAAAGCAGTGGACATGTATTCATAGGATGTTATTTTTGTGGTCACTGTCTTTCTCCTTAAATGTTGTTTGCTCAAGTATGAACATTCTTTTAGCTTCAATGCTGCAGGAGCTTGTTTCATTCTTCAGTTTAATCCTGTGTTCACAGCAACATCAAAAGGTTTTATCCTGGGAGATTTAAAAGTTTTATTTTTCTAACCATTTGTTTGCCGATTGGTTATGAGAAGTTAAATGTAAAATTACTATCTGTTAATTAGTAAAAAGTATTATCTCTGTACTGGAGATGCAGGATGCCCTTATTCTACTTACTTTCATCAAAAATTGTAGTTATTCAAGAACACATAATTAGCTTGTTTTAATCTTATCATTTTCAGAGGCATAGTACAGTAATTGGCTTTCTTTCCTCTCCTTTTTAGTTAGAAGATTGCTAAAGGATCAATGGAGAATACATTTTTCTATTCTGCAGCATCAATTACAGTGACCCTGGGTGTAAATTTATTGATTTTTCTTATTAGAACATTATCACCAGTTATTCACAGCATGGTGTTTATTAATTAGTAAGGAAAATAAAGATTAATTTGTGAAAAATATTCCTTTTAAGTTCTCTACCTAGCACATTCATAGCTATATGAGATCTCCTAATTGTATTCTGCCTTCATGAACTAGCATGCAGTATTTAATTCCCTATTCTGTGTGTTTTTTCTTGTCATCTTGAAAAAAACTTGTGGATTGATGTCAGCTACAATTCTGAAGTATAGAAATTGTCCATTTTGGCTATTGACCTGGAGAAGCTGTACAAGTCTCCTGATTTTTATGCCTATGATGGGTGCTTTACTCTGAGAGGAAATTAATTGGATGGATTGGAATTCTAAAATCACAAGCAGCCTGAAAAAAAAAAAGAAAAGAAAAGAAAAGAAAGGAAGAAAAAAGAAAAGAAGAAAAGAAGAGGAAACAGACACTTTTTATCTCCTAGGCACAGCTCGGCATTCCAGTTGTCCTTGCAGAAGGCATACCAGGTACATAGAGGGAAACCAGTTTTTTATTTAAGTCTTACTAATCAGAATTATACTGGGCTTTGGAAGAAGAGAGGAAAAATCAGTAGATTTTTTTTTTCATTGGTCTTTTCCCATTCATTTGATTCCTCCTATTCTTCTTCCTCTTTTCTTTTTTTTTTTTTCCTTTTTTTTTCTTCTTTTTTTTTTTAAAAATAAACTGTTATTCCTTCTAAGGCCTGCATTCTGGCTTTGGGTGGGGAATGTTGGCACCCCAGTCCATGACACATTAGTTAGTGGGTGAATGAGAGTAGATAAAATATTTAAAAGAACATACAATTATATTTTTCCTGAGGAGTACATGACTAATAACACATTTAAGATACGTGAATAGCATTTGTATTAAAGTTTAATACTTCATTTGTAGGGCCCTGTTAAGTTAAAGCAATTTTGTGTAACAAGACAGAATGTATTCAGAGTATTTATCAATTTATAACAATTTAAACAAAGAAATTATTTGTGGGTTCAAGAATAGAGCACAAAAATCTACTCATTGGTCAGGCTTTGTGTTTCTATTTTCATGAATGGAAAGAACAATAATTTGGAAAAAAAGAAAATAAAAATATTTTGAATAAGATACATGCAAAATCTAGATATCCAAGGATTTATCACTAATTATAAAACTATTTTGGAGGGTGCAAATTCTATAACTATTAACATGAAAAGTCTTTAGCCAGGCCTTTTTACAATGTGAATAATAATAATAATAATAATGTTGTGAGTCAATCATTTCAGTTTCAACAATTCAACCTTTTCCAGCAAAGACACAATATCATGCAGTTTTCCTTGAATAAAATTCTAGCACACAGGACATATAGGTATAAATAATATTTAATATAGAACAATAAATCTCTATTTAGTTGAATAATTTCATTTGAAACCAAGTAAAAAGTTTTTATAAGTTAGAATAATGAAACTAAAATTCTGTCTTGAACCAGAAACATAGGGTCTTACATTCAGCTGCAACAGGGCACACTGCTGGAATAAATTTTTATTCCTAAGTACTAAGACAGAAATTCTGTCCTGAAGGCAGCACATGGTATCAGAAGAACCTTCCGATGTAATCAAACTCCATATATTATTGGACGTGTTAACATTAGGGTTACAATTGTCTATGTATTTTCCACATTGTATTTTGCTTGGTTTCCTAATCAGAATGAGTTGCTTGTGCAGAGCTGAGAGTCATAGCCAGCTATATTCTATTACAACATCATTACCAACATTATTGATTCTTGAAGTGGATTTTTATTCTTCTTTTCATTTAAATACATTATTATTATTGATGATTATGTGAAAAGCAAAAGGTAGATGTTGATTTCCAACTAGCTTTATTCATGCAATATAGTCAGCAGAATTAACATTAAAATCTCCATTAACCTCAGCAGTATTAATATTGATGGTTTCATAGAATATAGTGATAGATGTTGATTTGCAAAGTACAAGTTTGTTTTTATAAAACCCACATGGAAACACTATGATATTACAACCTTCATAACTTTTCACAGAATCACAGAATCATTAAGGTTGGAAAAGACCTCTGAGATCCTTGAGCCCAACTTTTGACCAAACCCACCATTCCAACTAAACCATAGCACTCAGTGCCATGACCAGTCATTTCTTGAACACTTCCAGAGACAGTGACTTCACCACCTCTCTGGGCAGCCCATTCCAATGCTTAATCACCCTTTCTGTGAAGAAATTATTCCTGATGTCCAACCTGAATCTCCCCTGATGCATCTTAAGATTGTCTTCTCATCCTGTCACTGCTAACCTGGGAGAAGAGACTCAACCCACAAGGCTACAGCCTCCTTTCAGGTAGTTGTAGGGAGCAATAAGGTTACCCCTGACCCTCATCATCTCCAGACTAAACAACGCCAGCTCCCTCAGCCGTTCCCCATATGACTTGTTCTCCAGAACCTTCACCAAGTTTGTTGCTTCTCTGGACACTCTCCAGCACCTCAATGTCCTTCTTGTAGTGAGGGGCCCAGAGCTGGACACAGGATTTGAGGTGTGGCCTCACCAGTGCCAAATACAGAGGGACAATCACTGCCCTGGTCCTGCTGGCCACACTATTGCTGATCCAGACCAGGATGCCATTGGCCTTCTTGGCCACCTGGGCACACTGATGGCTCATGTTCAGCAGCTCTTGATCAGCACCCCCAAGTACTTTTCCACCAGGCAGTTTTCCAGCCACTCTGCCCCCTACCTGTAGCACTTCATGAGGTTGTTGTGACCCAAGGGCAAGATCTGGCACTTGGCCTTGTTGAACTTCATACTCTTGGTCTTGGCCCATCAATCCAAACTGTCCAGATGGCTCTGCAGAGCCTTCCTGCCCTCCAGCAGATCAACACTCCCAGGCTGGTGTCATCTGCACACTTACTGAGGGTGCACTTGATCCCCTCTACCAAATGATGGATAAAGATTTTAAACAAGACTGTCCCTAGTGCTGAGCCCTGGGGAACACCACTGGTGACCAGGTGCCAGGTGGATGTAACTCCCTTCACTATCCCTCTCTGGGCCTGGCCATCCAGCCAGTGAGCATATAGCTGTATGTTCTGAAGGAGTAATGACCTCAAATGTAAGGGATAGTCAAATCCTGGAACAAGATAATTAGAAAGAGTGAAGATCAGAGGAAGAGGTTAAAAAAATATCAGTCTACATGTATTCTTGTTTCAGTTAAGAAAGATGAATTTGATGACTTTATAAATCTTGAGGATTATTCCAAACCTACATAACTAGGTGACATGTATTTTAGAGAAATCAGTTTCTAAATCATCATTAATTCAGTACTGCTAATGAAGCCTTTAATCCACTTCTCTGCCTCCATTTAGAAATAGCTTAGTGTTTTAAACTTCTTACTTTAATCTAGAAAATAACATATTCAAAATGAATTGTAAATTTTTCCTGGACAGTACTCTATCTGAAACTTACATCAATCTATTTATTAGGAGCAAATATCTAGAAATACTATCTTCTGAGCTGCAGATGAAAAATGTAGCATAAATAGTAAATGGAATCTCAGTGCAATACATGCAGCGACTACATGCTTCAGATTTATAGTATACTAAATACTTTATTTCAAGTAAGCATAAAAAGGTCTTGAAGTTACTATAAATGCACAGGTTCTCTGAAGAATCTTCTCACTGGCATTAAAGCCTTATGTCCAGAGAGGATCTTCAGAATTGCTTCAAATTGACTTCAAAGACAATAAGAATAGAAAGAAAGGAGTTTTAAATCTTTTTTAGCTGAGAAGACTTATACACTTACATAAAAGCAAAATCATCACTAATATTAAGAGGATAGCTACTAAAAATTAAAACAAAATATTAGTCTTCTTCCTGTGCAAAGGTGGATGCTGCAATACCTCAATATTTGGTAGAATATGCTGCGGTATGCAAAACACTGTTATTCAGAATTATCAAGTTTGTAGCAGTCTGGTAGCTTTACCAAACTTACAGCCTTGTAGAAAATACCAAGGGCCTAAGAATACATGCAGATATTGAATATATTGCTCTTCCTTCTTTACAAATGACATGAAGATCACTTTAAAAGGCAGGAAAATAGGAAAACAGGATATATGAGAAAAGATACTTCACTTGATCACTGTCCTTGGAAATATAGATATAATATTTTATTGTTTCATGTGCAGTAACTGGCTGCAATTAATGCTTTCCTAAAGATGACTGCAGTGTAGATTACACTTAAAAGCACACAGAACTTCTCAACAGCTTCAGCTAGCTCGAAATTAGGAAGCTCATAAAATCAATGACTATAAACTAAAAATACAGATAGTCTGCAAAAAGAGGTAATAAAATCACACAAAAAAGTCCATAAAATTGGACAAATTGAAGAGAGTATTCTTGTTAAAAAATCAGTTGAAATATTGAAGTATTTTATACTCTTTTCCACCCACAAATTGCAGTATTTTAAGACAAATCCCACTGAACGTAAGAAGGTTAGGCATCCTGTAGGGTAGAAAGGAAGACAAGTAAATCTGAGATTAATCATTCTGTGGACAAAGTTATTTAATACATATAATTATGATGGTTTTCACCTACTAAGCCTCCATCTGAGGATGGAAGATTACTACAGAACTAATTAAAAAAATTATTAGAGGTACATAGGCACTTAACTCATTATTGTCAGCTACAATAAGGGGTTTAAACAGCTGTGAGAATCTGGGGTGAAGTGGAAATTTCTTATCAGATCTAGGAAAAAACCCCTCGGAAACTCAATTGTTCTGATATTATTTACCTTGATTTGTATTTTAGAAGAACTAATGTGTTCTTCATCTGATAGCATTTTGCACCTTCTTAAGTAAATTCTCCCTGAGATGCCACCATCTAGACCAGCCTCCAACTTCCAGTAGGACTACTGTCCACACCCATCAGCCCACTGGCTGGCTCTGAGGGTGGGAATGCCAGAACAGCTGTAGGTTACGTCTGCACTGACTTCACTGAGAAACTCTTTAACCAGCCAGTCGGGCCTGTGGCCAAAATTCCCTCTCTGACTGCACAACGGGGCTAGTTTGTCCCTGAGATTCTACCATATTTTCCTTTGAAATCAATTAATCCTCCTCATTGCCTTTCTCCTGTCTGTTCTTATTAAGTGCAGAGATGTGCTTATCTTCCCAGCTTTCCTTTAAAGACAGATCAGATAACAGCCAGCGCAACCCTGATTGCTGTTTCTGAGAGTTATCTCAGTCACATCTCTGTGAACAGTGGGCCAAAAAGAACAGTATCCCTTTTTGGTCCCTCTAGTAACTGAGAAGTTTGGGAAGTTGTCACCCACACAGCACTGACACTTTCAGGACACAAGTGTATGCTGCTCTCTGAGAGCTAGCACGGGTCAGGCACAGTAACGAACAGCTGCTTTAGACATTTGGCTGATGTGGTTTTGAACGTAAGAGAATTTAACAGTGATGGATGTCAACCATTTCAAACATAGCCAAAAAATTAATGCTTCTGGGCAGTTATTTATTGGAACAGATTACTAAGCTACTGTGATTTTAGAGCAAATAGTGTAGATTTTAGAATAAAAGTAATGTCATTGAAAAGTTTAAAAATTTCTAAATTCTCTTTCTCTCCTGAAATGTGTCTAATGGAGGTTTGATACATATACTGTCTCTAAAGGATTAAATTGGCTCCTAGACAAGAAAAGTATTTTCATCTAAACTGAATTCCTAGAAAAGCAATTCTTTATAACAAAAGGTACTGTTTTTACTGATGCCATCAAATTTTGTAAAATGAGAAAGGCCAAGGTTTTCACCATTGAGCTTAGTGATTATTTTGCAGATGTAAGCATAAATCTAGGAAATGCGCCAGATTTGTAATTTTATAAATCTGTTATAATTTAAATAACTGAAAAAAGTCTGTTAATATGATGCTAGTGCCTAACTCTTTTGTCAAAAATATTCATGTGTAGATCCTCCCAGGGAAAATATCATCCCTGGACTGTTGCCAAGGTCAGTTCCAGTTTGGATTGTCTACTGTACATGTGCCTGTAATTCATCATAGACTTGTGCAGGGGTTGCTCTCTCATGCACATTAGCTTGCTCAGAAAAGGATGATTGCTCTTGAATCAGTGGTCTTTGTTCTCAGCATTCATTTATGTATTGCTATGGCGTGCTTCTAACAGGATATACACTGTGATTGAGAATTACTATTTGTTGAATTTTCCAGCAGGTACTGAATAATAATTATTATCATGTAGGAAAAAAAAAAAAAAAATGATGTACTGTCTGGATAGATACCTGGAAAACTGGGAGCAAATAAGATTCTGGGAAGGAGAAATACAGAGAACCTTTCTTCATACTTCACATTCAGGACCAAGAACTTTATATGGCTGATTTCCAGTAGTAGAACAAGTGCTTGCTTTCCTCTTGGCTGTTCCTGTTCACATTCAAATCCAAGTGGAGGTGGAAGAAACAGAGAAACAAGGGGTACTCTTTCCTAAGTTTCTATTTAAGCAGGAGTTTACAGAATCATTCCTTTCTCTGGAAACATCCTCTATAACAACTACAGCCTATGCAAGGTCAAGTCTCATAATGCTATTTTTGGACCCCAATGGATGGGGTTTGCCAGCTGAGTTGCAAGTTATTTACTCTCTGAGGGTTCAGCAGCATTAAGATGCAGACAGGTCTCTGCAGTCCTTAAAAAGTTACCCTGTAATAACCTACACCACGGCACATATGACAATATTTTCTGTTTGATTTAACTCCGTCTGAATGAGTTTTTTGCACAGAAACAATTATCTATGTTACCTATGCCAGGGTAGCTCTTAGTGTGAAGGCCACATTAAGAGCAGACGAGAAGTGTTTAAAAGACTTTAAAAAGTAAATGATGAGTTAGAAGAATTTAGATGGTATGAATGGATGTTGCATTTCAAAGGTCATTCTTGACTCTTTAAAAATGATTGAAAGGCACTCTGGGATTTACACTGAAAACATTCCTGTTTAGTTTATCCTGTAAAAAACAACTTTGTCATTTAAGATGATGGAATGAAGAGAGAGTGAGATGATCCATACATATACAATTTTTAGTAATATTTTTAAATTAAAATTTAATGAGTTTAGTCGTTCATGGCTTAGTTTCCTTTTCACGTTTTGTTAGTCACACCATTATTAATAACAGAACATTGTGATTTTAGAGCAGAAATTTCTCTGTACAAAATATTGCTCAGCTAAATTCCTGCTCTTTTGGCAAAAGTAATGCCCTCAGCTGGCAGGGGTACTGACATTCCCAGCAAAATGGTTAAAGTGGATATCTTTGCTTTGTAGGAAGTGGAGAATCCTTCCGTATTTTCCTGCTAAAAGAATAGTTTGTAAGATTCTACATTTTGCCATCCTTTGAGTCTATTCAGACCTTGCATAAATGGAAAAATAGGAGTTAAGTTAATGTAATGAATAAACTGAAGGTAATCACTGAACTAATGAGGTAGTTGCAAATTAATTAGCTCACTAGAGTTAGACCACTTAAACCAGGTCTGAATTTAGCCTATTTTGTTTAAATAAATCTTAGAAATAAATTGAGTTCAAAGGAAACAAACAAACCAAATAACTCCAATAAATAAATAAACTAAGTAAAGAACTTTGATGACACTAGATATCTATGGCAAGGACCACATGTTTCCTTAATGGTTATCTTCTTGGCATTAATGTTTAAGGGTTTGGGGTTTTTTAATTAACCTAATTTATTTTCAGTCTCTGTACTCTACACACTATCATTTCCAGGATGAATCTGCTTGAATTGATCCAGGACATCTCTGAACATAGTTAAAGCATTCATTTGAAAAACAGGACAGTAAAAATTTGTCTTTTACTCACTCAAAATGTTCCTTTTAACAAATCAAAACAAATGTTTAAAGTACGATATGTACATTCCCTCAGAAGGAAATAACATAAAAAAGGACAGCAGAAACTGAGGCACAAAGGAGAAAAACAATTTAAGAACACATGCAACAGCTTTTCCTTCTCCAAGAAAATTTCATAATATTTAAATGTGCCTCTCAGCATTAGCAGTAAACTAATTCCGTTATCATAATTTATTAACCAGATCTTTTGTTCTACGTAGTAATACACTGTGTTTCCATGCTGTGTATTTTTTATCCTGTGACCTAATTTGCGTAAAAGGAAACTCTTATAACTCCCTTGTTGTAATGAATAAAATGTTAATGAAGAACTACAGAGAAATCCCCCTTGCATTAGTTCCTTATTCCCAGGAACATCATCATAAATTTGTTTGCCTGGTTCTGACAATGGTAGTGATGTTCAAGCTGTGGAGAAGCAATAGTTACACTAAATGGTTCTGATGGAAAAGTTAAAGATATTCAAGGCACTGTCATCAGGGATGGACTATTGGAATTTATCTTTTGGAAGATGAACCTGATGGATTTGGCCACAATCCAGGGTTTTTTTAAACATTTGTTATCTGCATTGATAACTGCACTAGGAGATGCCTTTTCAGAAAATGTAAATTTAAAACAGAGTTGTGAAGAAAGATTTTTTTCTTCAATACATGGAAAACTGCAGATTAGTGCACTTAGCCACTACATATTGGTTATATTATTCAGTAATTTCTGGCAATGATAGCATGGTAGAAGCATTGAAGTATTAAAGTTAAACAATACAAATCATTATGTGTTTGTAGTGATTATAGATCACTTGCTAGTAGCTTTAATATCTGCTTCATTAAAAATTGCCAGGTTCTATTAGCTTTCACAGACTTTAAGACTAGACGGAATGTTAAATCATATAGGATGATATTATTTATAATTCTATTCCACTTAAATAATTCAACTTTTATTAAGAAACAAAATATACATTAGCAGTAAATTGTATTCTGACTGCTTTGTCAATATTAGTACAGAACTTTGAAAGTATGTATGTTCATTATAAATTGTCTTAATTTAAGGTCTCTCTGTCTGACACTTCTGGATTTGCTTCAGACAGCTTTTTGGAACTGAGGCATACTCCAGTCCTGAGGCACTCATATCCCTAAATGTCAGAGAATTTGTCATTTACCCTTCCCTATGGATTAGCAAACTCATTTTAGCACCAAAGGGTTATTTCTTTACAAAGATCTGACTTGCATGGGTGATGTAATCATAAAAATACATGTGCAATTGTCTTAACACATTCTAAGATATTTTTTATTTTTAAATAAATATTCCCTAAGTTTTTCCAAGATGGAGAATTATGGTCATTAAGTTTAACGGTTCAAACATATATAAAAGCTTCTCTGGGAAAAATTGTGTATCAACCTCTATCCGTTGTTTTACTGTACTATTTCATGTTCCTGGTTTTTGTGTTAGACGAGAAGTACTTCAAACATAATAAGCACAATAAGTGACAAAACAGATCAGCTTGTAGGCAGCTGTTTGCCTGCCTCTGTTCTTCCCAGTACAGCATGACTTCAGTGGGTCATGGGTTTGCTTACTCAGCACAAGTGACTGGTCCTGTTCTTCTAAAATAGCTGTGTTGACACTCTCTTCAGGAAAAATGGTAGAGAATTTTCAGCTTTTACTCTGTTTAACCCTTTCTTCATGAATCTCTCTTTTCATTATGCCAGAGTCAATAAATACACAACACATCAGACTTTTAAAATAAAATACATATTTGAAACTTATAATGAATCAAATATTAAACAAGCATATTATTTTTATGCTGTCATGCACTTTAAATGTATATGTTTATAGAAGAAAATTATATTCCATGCTTTCTGACAAATTCTTTCCTCAGACTGGAATCACAGTAAGTATAAAAAATTAGGTGGGTCATAACTCTAGCTGGCAAGTAAGTACCACACAAACGCTTACTTGCTCCCTCCCAGCCTGGTGAGGAGAAGAATCAGAAAGAAAGTGTAAATCTGGTGGATTGAAACAAGGGTTTAATTTAGCAATATAAACAAAATAATAATAATAATAACAACAACAACAATAAGAAGAAAATAATAATAGCAACAACAATAGTAATGGTAATGATAAGGAGAATGAGAGAGAGTAGGAAACCCCAAGAGAAACAAGCAATACACAGTAAAATAGCTCACCACCCACTGGCCAAAACCCAGCCCATCCCTAAACAGCAATTAGCACCTCCTGGTCAATTCTCCCCAGTTTATGTATGGGCATGTCCTGCAGTGTGGAATATCTCTCTGGCCAGCTCAGGTCAGGTGTCCTGGCTGTGCTTTGTCAGGTGCTTTTGAGCACCTCCTCACTTGCAGAGCACGAGACACTGAAAAGTCCTTGAGTTAAAGGAAGCACTACTGAGCAACAACCAAAACATCATAATGATATCAGCTTTAGTGTCTTACTAATGCCAAATAACCACAGCACTGTAGCAGCTATGAAGAATATAAACTGTGTCCCAGACAAAACCAGGACAAAGTGTTGCACAAAAAACTGTAAAAAAGAATTCTCTTCATCTGCCTGTGAAATTCAAACACTCTTCTCGATTCATTACCTGTTAAAAACCTGTGTTTTGTCAAGAGAAGTGTTCATCACACTGTCAAAGGAGAAGAGATATCACAGCAGTGATATGTATCCAAAACCTGTTTGTCAAATCATACCACTCCTCCCATAGCTGTTTAGGTATTCCCTTAATAAAAGTTCTTAGATTGTCTGGACTGATACATTAGAAAAATAATTCAGATTCCTAGCTGGTGATTTGTACTGGGGTCAGCAAAAATTGTAGAACAAAGCTCCAAATGCAAAAAAGGAATGAGGCTTCATTTCAGCAAGAATTTCAGTCTTAAGGCCTTAACTAACCTTTTTTTTTTTTTTTTTTCACCTGAAAAAACACTGCACTTTGAAAACCACTTCAAGAGTCTTCTGGGTTTCCTCTTGCACTTCAGTTTACACCCTGTTGATTTTGAGAGTTCAAGATCTTGAGCTCAGCCCTTGTTTCTTCTTGCTATGTCAAAGACTCAGCACAGGTGTTTGGCTTCCACAAAGTGGAGCAGCAATTTCTACTTTCTTAATGATATAGAATAACAGAGGGAAGTCCACTTTTTGTCAGTAATTTTGTGTAGGAATATTCACTTGGATCTGGGGAGTTATTGGACCAGTTCACTTCCCTATTTGGAGGGTTCAGACTCTTACCTTGTGACTCCTTCGAGATTGCCCTGTGTCCAGGCTGCTCTGGAATAGCTGACAGTTTCCCTGTGAAGACCAAGTGAAAGATTAATTTTTAATAAAAAATAAGGGGTAAAGCAATCTGAGGAGCAGGAAGGGTAGAGTTTGTGTTGTGATCCAGTTTTCAAAATCTGCAATGGTGTTGATGTTGCAGATTAATAAGAAGTCTAAACGTTCTAGACCATTTTTTTTTACTGTCCATATTGTTTTGGGTTTGTTTAAGAGAGAGAGAGCAGAGAAATTTGAGTTCTGATTTTGTTGGGATCTGTTGTGCAAGAGGAAGTTCAGATTATACGTTAGGAAAAGGTTCTTCACTGAGAGGGTGGTCAGCCACCAGACCAGCCTCCACAAGGAAGTGGTCATGGCACCAAGCCTGCCAGAGTTCAGAGTGTCTGGACGATGCTTTTAGTCGTATGGTTTAATTTTACATAATGGTTTAATTAATATAGCTATGTGAGGAGCAGGGAGTTGCACTCAGTGATCCTTAAGGGTGCCTTCCAATTCAAGATATTCTATGATTCTGTGATGCAGCTGAAAAAGTAATACTGAATTAACAGAATTTGAGTTGGATTAATGTTTTTGCTATGAAGTAACTGATGCGATAACATGGAATAATTCAGAAGTATTTTGTTTATTAAAAAAAAAAAGAAAAAAATCCATTGGGAAATTTTCTTCATTTGAGTTTGCTAGAATAAACTTTTAATAATCTGGGTCTTCACCTCCTATTTTGGCTGGTGTGAATACTGCCTGTATACCTTACAGGGTTAGAAATGTACCAACTAGTTGTAGGTAAAAATAAATATGAAAAAAACAATTTATACAGCAAAGGTTTTCATTAACTACTGTGAAATTGTATATAGAGAAATTGTGTGGGATGCTAATAGGTTTTTATCTGTTCTGAACTGACAAGTCAGATCCTTTCCAACTCAAACCATTCTATGATTCTATAAAGCCTATTTATATATGGATGGAGCTTTTTCTGAAAATCATTTGGTGCTTTGTTTTGATCTTCCACTATTGGAAAATTGTATCGCTTCTGTTGGTTAAAATTCTTTACCAACTTTCAAAACAGCTTTGTGTGGTGAATTGATCCTGACTGCATGCCAGGTGACCACCATGTCACTCTATCACTCCCCCTCCTCAGCTGGACAGGGGAAAGAAAAATGTAATTAATGGCTCACGGGTGGTGCCAAAACACTGGCATGCAAACCCAATACATCCTGTTTAAAATTCATGCATATTCACTAATTCTTGTGGCAACAACAGGCTTTACCTTAAACAACTTACTTCCCTCTGTTTTTGTGTCTGTTTCCATTTTCCTTCCTATATGAAATTAGCATCAATATTTTTCTGCAATATTTTCTTGTAGTAGGTTTTAGTCAGAGTAATAATAATTCAATTGTTTTTAAAGAAATTGAACTAAACACGTATTCCAGAAGAATACTCACTCACAGGATATATGAATAAATTATTCTCTATCTTCATTGGAAAACTTTCCTTGCTGCATTCTGAGTTTAGATAATACACCTAGGTGTCAATGGCTGTATCTCCAGCATTAAAAATATCTCCTTCAAGAAATAGGCCCTTATACCCAGACTAAGGGTTCAGGGCTAATCTATTCTTTACTGGATTTTGCATGCCCACACTGAACTCTCTTTAACTCACAGTGTGTGTCTTTATTCTTTCCTTGTTTGGGGGTGGGGTGGTGGTGTGCATTTTTTCAGCCCAAAGCACCTGGGTATTATGGTTATGTGATTGTCAATAAGATTAATGCTTTCAAGAGGGAATATTGAAGACACGCCTTATGCCTCAAGAACTGCTATGAAGTCACATGGAGTGCTTGATAGTGTTGGTGTGACAGAAAGGAGAAGCATGAGCTGAACTAAGCGATCTTATTCTGTAGCAGTTCCAGAGAACAGGCTCTGGAGTGAGCTGAAAATATCTTAGCTATTCATTGTCCAGACTCATCTCTTTTTGAGACAACCTAACTATTTTATGCCAAGCAATAAGCCATGTATTTTGTAGGTGAGCTTTATCAGCTGATGAACCTATTGCTTATGGAAGTCATTCTTGCTATTAGTCTCTAAGTACTTTGAACTCTTCCATTCCATTTCTATTACTCCAATCTGATTTGTCATTATTTCCTGCCATATGATAATCTCATCCTATATCAGCAATATTTCCCAGCTTTATACTGTTGGCACATTTCATTAGGAAGCTCTTAGTTTATATTGCAATGAAATGTATGTCAAAGTACGTGTCAGCCTGTCTGCAGCCTGGTACTTTAAAAGCTCGCTCTATCTCATCACAGGAAGGATGTTCTGTTTCACGGTCATTTCAAATGCCTTGCTGACTACTGTAGTATTTCTGGCTTGAAAGTGTAACAAAGCTTCACGGGGAAATTTAGTGTGCTGGAATGCGTCCAGGTAGATTTGGCATAGTTACATACCCACCATCGACATTATCAGTTAATCCTTTACCTCCACACTGCACATCACTGCCATTTCTCTAAGCTGAGGTAATGCATTTGTCTTTGCAGCATAACTAACTTCAAGTTCTAACTCATGTTCTCTGCAAAGTGACCACATTTTCTGATTTCCTGTGTTTTATTATGTGATGTTTGTTTGGTTTTTTTCCAAAGGTTTAATTCAGTTTGCCTTTTAGAAATTTTTTTATCCTTTTACGTCTTATTCTCTGAAATGTTCCATTCTTAGTAATCAGTTCTGTTTTCTGTTCTGCATAAGGAGCCATTAAATTTCCTTTTATAGATGGTTTATTATCTGGTTATATCTAAAAGCCTTCATTGCAATCTTTTTCTCATGGTTTGGAGCCATGTTCACCTTTAAGTGTTTTGCTGTTATGCCCAGCTGATTATAGTCCTAGAAGGTTCTCTATTTTTCATTTTTGGAAGTGAGAATATTAATTAAAGTTCTGCATTTATTCAGCCTTCTAATTTAAGCAAAACTAATACCTGACTAAGTATGAATACAAGATTTTATGGCTAGGTTCTCTGTAGTATCCTTTCTTCCTGTTAAAAGAAGTTTAAAATAGTATCAGTGTCTGTTGGTTTAGTGATTATTTACTGATGAAATGTTGGCTATCATCTTCAGATTATCTGAACCCGACTGTCATTCTATTAGCTTGTATTTTAGTTCTCTCTTCAGGCTTTTACTGTTCATTATACCATTAACATTTACTGCTACCTCAATACCGATATCTTTATTGCTCCCTGATGTGGACACAGCAGATTTTTGATAGCTGTTTCAGTTCTGCCTAATATTTCACCAATTTTTTGGTTTCACTATAGTCAAGATGGTTCTGTAGCATCAATTTTCTGCAATACTGTGTAAATAACAACTTTAGGAAAGATGATGAAATGGATGTGAGCTTGAATGCTGAAATTTATTAAGTTTAGTATCTATAAATTTTTTGTATCTATCTGAAAATGTATGTAGTATTCTAGTTGTCTTCTGTTCATTTTTTATTAATATGCCATTCTTTTGCTACATTTTTATCTAAAAATAAAAGCAAATACCCTTCCTCCTCCAGAAAGCTTTCCAACTATTAGAACTTTCACACAGCAGTTGAGGATTTTCTTTCCCCTTAACAGAAACTTTACTTTCAAAACCATGGATGTGTTAGTTTAACCTTGGTACATATGCTTAGCTAGAGGCTAAGAAAAGAAAGGTTCACTATTAAATGACTCATTAATCAGCTTTAAATCTGATGAATAATACTTTACAACCTCTTTGACATATGGTAGTGTCTGCAGCAAGTTTGGCATAATGGTTTCACTTAATAAACACCTGATTAGCATTGTTTAACAGGTTTAGATTGCATGAAAACAGTAAAATGGCCACAGTCTATCTAGTTAATTCCTCATTAGCAGCCTTACATTCACCGTGTATGACAGACTGTATACCAGCTTTGACACAAGGTGACCTCTTGCATGGGCCTGTTCATCACCTTCAGTCTGTCATAAATGGAGTCAGTATAAATGTCAATAAGAATGTGCCATCACCAGAGATTTTTGAGAATCAGAATCCATCTGGTATCATAAAGGTTATTTTCTCCAACCTTATCATTACAGACCTGATGAAATTATATTGAGTAACAGGTAAAAATGTAAGGACATAAAGTCACAGTAAAATGTCTGGGTGGAGACTTTTATTTAATAGATGTTGTAAAAGCTGAAAATATGTAGTATGTAATCTGTTTCAGAAAGTAGGGGAAATGTATCATAGCTTATAAATGCATAGTTCTTAAATTTTAAACAAATATGAAAATATTTATTTAGTCAAAAGCTTTGGGGAACTGTTTTCTACTTTAATTTGGATTAATGCATTTCTTAAATACATTAATTTTTTTTCCTTGGAAGAATGATTAGAGATTGACAGCTCATTTACTTTATTTCCTCACAGTGTGGGTTATCCAGGAGCTAATGATATCCTGGTTCTGGTATGGGGACAAGAGGACAATTTTAACTAAAATAATTGGAGAATCTGATGCAGTCAAGTTATTCTCCAATATTAATTAATCCCAAATTCTTTCCTGATGTGTACTCCATCTAACAAAGCTAATACCAGACAGTGCAGTGGTTGTAGAAGATTAGTCACCATCACATTACACAAATTACATCTACAAGGTAGGAAATATCCCCTGCAGATCTTCTACTGATAGAAAGTCCTGTGAATTTGGTGAATGATAAAATCTTTCCCAGTACTAGTTTTTATCATGAAAACTCGAATTAAAAATTCTGTCCTCCTTTAGAAGTTATTTCTGAACTAAACATAACTGGTTCTGGAAATATGATGGTAGAATATACAGTTCACCCTACTATGCCTGCAGTGCAAAACACAGCAGTAATGGAAATTTCTTATAGACATTATGGTCAGATGGTAAATTGGAAAAGATGCAGTAAAAAATGGAGGCAAAAGCTAACACATGGGAAATGAAAGAATGAGTTCTGAGCTCTCCTTGGCCACAAAACACAGTCCCCATGGGACACCACTACCTTCCACTTTACTGCTGTCTACTCTGCTATCTTTCCTGAACCAGTGGTGACACTAAAGACAGAGAGAGAAAAGGAAACTCAGTATATAAAACAGGGTGATTGAAGACAGTCTCAGAACTGGTGTGTGGGGGGAAGTGGTAAGTGTAATAAAATTTAAAAGCCTAAATCAACATTTACTTACTCAAATATTCAGTTACACTGACATGAATATTGTAATTTCTCCATAAGATATATTCAGACTTCTATCCAAGAAAGTACTCAAATCTATGCCTCTGCGTCTCACTTTTCACCGTCATCTGTGTAGAAACTTCAAACAGCAGTACATCAAATAAAATGGGAGGAAAAATTATCCAGTGCGGAAGTAAAGACGAACTCCACATTGTTTGATGAGGATTTCTTGTGCTCTCTGATGAAACACTCTGTGTTCCAGAAGAGGCCTGGAAATTCAGTACATAAGATCATGTTGTCCAAATTTAGAGTACACAATTTTCTTACACAAGGGTGATTGCTTCAGCCCTGAGGAGCTTCAGTATCATCAATAATCTTCAGGAATTTTGCCTAACTAAGAGAGACACTGTCAAGAATGGTCACTAACTCTTGCTTATCTTTGTCCACATGATTATTTTAATTAATTTGATTGAGATTAATTATCTTAGTAAGGTGGCCGTCTTTCCCCTCGACTCTGCTCTGGTTAGGCCGTGTCAGGAGTGCTTTGTCCCATTCTGGGCTCCCCAGTTCAGGAAAGACAAGGAACTTGAAAGGGTCCAGTGGAGGGCTACGGAGATAATTAGGGGATGGAACCATCTCTCTTATGAGGAAAGACTGAGGCAGCTGGGCCAATTGAGCCTGGAGAAGACTGAGAGGGGATCTTATAA
This sequence comes from Dicrurus megarhynchus, assembly GCA_013399195.1. Taxonomy (NCBI): domain Eukaryota; kingdom Metazoa; phylum Chordata; class Aves; order Passeriformes; family Dicruridae; genus Dicrurus; species Dicrurus megarhynchus. The sequence continues at coordinate 254,403 of VXAD01007891.1, read as the reverse complement.
ATGCATACAATTATCTTAAGGGGGTGCATCAAGAGGATGGGGCTAGACTTTTTTCAGTGGCGCCCATTGATGGGATAATGGACAACAAGCACAAACTAAAACCCAGGAAGTTCCATCTGAATATTAATAAACACTGGAACAGAATGCCCAGAGAGTTTGTGGAGTCTCCTTCTCTGCAGATATTCAAAACCTGCCTGGACACAATTCTGTGCAACCTGCTCTGGGTGACCCTGCTTTATTGGGGGATTGGACTAGCTCTCCAGGTGTTCCTTACAACCCCAATCATTCCGTGATGCTGTGATTCTTCAGAGTGCTGACCTTGCAATTTAAATGTGAGATTTATTACTATTTGGCAATTAAAGTGGAATTATTCACTGACTCAAATATAAGTTCCTAAAAATGCATTAAAAGACTCAGAACAAAATAATGTGAAACACTCAGGCATTCATGCCTTTGGAATACTCCTGAAGACAACTTTCCTGCAGCACTAGCAAGAGTGCAAAGAAAGTTGCTGTGCCTACAGAAACATTATTGTCGAACACAGCCTTATAATTTAAGCAATTGTTTTTGACAGGTCATAGTAATATAGAAGTCACTTGAGGCATAAGTTCATTTTGTCATGTCCAGTTTATATACATCAGACAAGATGACCTACAAAACCAACATTTTAATGGTACTTTGCTGATTTCCACAAGCTGAGGACCGGACAACTGATTTTTAAGGCTGTTTTGTGGTTACGTTACGAAATGACAAAGGTTAATTCAATGATGTAATTTTAAAAGCAGAGATGTGATCTTACCTAGTAAAAGTTATATATTAAAGAAGAAGAGACGTTTATCATTCTTACTTTATCACAATTGCTGGAATCCAAAGCTCTTTTTAGTACACCTCTTAGTCATAATAAAGATGTGAGCTCAAAAACGAGTATTTCAGATGTTTAGGTAAAGAGAGATGAAGCAACTGAAACTCCCTCAGTAGACTCAGTAGTTGTGCAGTTAGTGAAAGGAAGTGGTTATATGTTCATAATCCAGAATTCATACTTGCTTAAAGCCTAAATATTCCATTAAAATTTATTTTTATGAAATTGCTATGTTTACAGAATTTTTCAATTTTCCACCAGTCAAAAAATTGCAATGAAGAGCTTTAAAAAAGCAGTTGCCATATTTTTTTAATGTTTATATATATATATACATTATTAATATAATGTATTATAATATCATTACAATTATAAGTAAATTTTAAAATTAATGGTTTTAGTTTTAGTCTTACTGTTGCTCATATTTCTATTTCCTCTTTATTTTCCCATGCTGGTGTAGAAACTAAACTAAAAAAGCAAAACAGATTGAAGTGAATATTCAGTTTAGATTTTGGACTACATATCAAAAGTTCAGAGATTTTTAAAGTAGTTTTGGAAAGAATTTTTGAAATCATATTTTATTTTCATTTTTTCATACTTTGTTATGCTTTTCATCATCTGCTCATCAATATAAGAAACTGCCATTATTATACTTGTAAATAATAACATTCATAAGGAACTGTCACTACAAACAATAATATTTGCATATCTGACTAAATCTTATCTATCTAATAAATCCCACAATTATTTAGTAAAATGTTCCCATATACACTAATAATGAATTCTACAGCTATTTTTAGGAATAGTGTTGCTTTTCTGATACTGAAGGCTTTGTAAGTATGTATAAATGTATAATCTTAAAAACACCTGTTAAAGTGAAATAGAAAATCTTAACTATTTTCTAAGACTTGTACCCGTGACTGTTAACTGTATAGGGCAGAAAGACTTAAAATAACCAGTTTTTTATATCTATTTTGTATTTTTCCTACAAAATTTAAATATGGTTTTTATATCCTTATTTTCTTTCTTAATATCAGTTGTCAAATATTTATTCAATATAGAGAGGAATAGCAGAAAGTGAATTAAAATCTTTGGGCCAGATACATTTTAGCATTTAATTCACATTGCTCATGCATTTTGGCTTCCCTGAGATGCAGTTGTTGTATGCAAACACATTCATAAAACAGGAAATCCCAGTGGTCTGATGTTTCTTCAATCAGGCATGAAGAGAATGGAGAGAAAGTACTGGCAAATACTAATATGAATAAGAACACTTTTTTTTTTTTTCAGTATTCCTGTTAAAAACTAAGTATGAAAATTCTTCACATATTGAAATTAATTTTTCCATCCTGATATTCCTTTACATCAACTGTTTTCATGTCATTAGCATATGTAATTCAATGTCTCTCCACTCCTTCCAGATTAGCCAAACATAAGCCTGGTGCACAAGTTAGCTATGTCATTCCTCTATTTTTACATATTCAGATGGTATTCTTCCACATGTTTTGACTTTGGATCTTGCTTTTTGGTTTAGTTTCTCTGTGTGTGTGTGTGTGTGTGTGTATGTGTGTGTGTTTGCTTGGTTTTTCTTTCTCTGTCATTGCTTATTTCCTCTTCTAATTCTTGCTCTAGACAAATTTTATTTTAAAAGTTCTTGTTTTAACCGCAGTCTTGAAAGGAGGTAACTTACACAAAGTTGAGTGGCTGCTGTTCCAGCACCTATCAGAAACTCTTTTAAAAGTGTTTTTATTTCGTAGGTTTTTTTTACTTTTGCCTCAATATACCATGGAAGTGCGTGATGTCAAATGATTTTTAACATGCACAGTCTTTTTAAGTAAAAGGCAATTGCTGTGATGATAACTTCAACAACAGGATAATAACCATCAATCTAATGCTTAAAGAAAATATAGATAGCTAATTTTAAAAAAATTATATCTTGCCAGTTTCTAAGTACTAGCAGCAACTTATGATGCAGAAATAGGTCTTGAAAGCGTTCAAAACTTTTTGCATTTTTAATTCCAACACAATGTCTTTATCATTATCAGTTTTGCCATAATTTACAGAATAGTTATATATAATAAAATGAACACTTAATAAATGTAGATTTCAGGTTCTTACAGATGTGATATGTTTTTTTTCCATGAAGTCCATAGTCATCCATATTGAACCCAAACATGCAGGAAGACGTAGGTGGAAGTATATTAAATCTGACAAATGACCTCCCATGTGCAAAGGAGGAAATAAAGATTCATTCTCCATGTTTGTGAGATCATTTTGATGAAGGGAAGGCTAATTGAGGATGACATATATTCTAAATCTAATTCAAATCAGCATTTTTACATGAAGACTCATCACATTTCCAATGGTATGCTCTATCATAAAACAGCTTAGTAAAGACATTGTGAATTAGATTCTGGATTTTTTTTTTAAATGCTTCAACAGAATTGACATTTTTAGTTGCAATGAATTTCCAGTCTTAATTTTAGTACAAACAAGGTACCTGTGGTATTTCACATCTTCTGTGAGAAGATGCTGTTGGAGTCAATTCAGAGGAGGGCCACAAATATGATCAGAGAGATGAAACACCTCTCCAATGAAGACAGACTGTGAGAGCCGGAGTTGTTGGAGAAGAGAACGCTCTGAGGATACCTCACTGAAGCCTTGCTGTACCTAAAAGGGGCCTACAAGAAAGCTGGAGAGAGACTATTGACAAGGGCTGAAAGAGGACAGATTTAGAATAGATATCAGGAAGAAATTCTGAACTGTGAGGGTCACGAGGCACTGTAACAGGTTGCCCAAAGAAGCTGTGGATGCCCCATCCCTGGAAGCATTCAAGGCCAGGTTGGATGGGACTCTGAGGAGCCTGATCTAATGGAAGGTGTCCCTGCTCATGGCAGAGGGGATGGAACTAGATGATCTTTAAGCTCCCTTCCAACTGAATCCATTCCTCAGTTCTGTTTCTTCTTAATACAATAAAGTCTTATGTTTCTGAGAAAATAGCAGCTAAAATGGGACTATGTTTAGCAAACATGGGAAAATACAGGATTTCTTCCTGTAAAAACAATCACCATGAAACTGTTGTAATTAATTAAATTATAGACTTTTTCTCTGGCATTCATTAGGTAATCATATTTAGGAACAAATGGTAATATTTTGTCTTTAAAAATGAGAAGGACTACCATTAAGTCCTGCTGCTTTTCATTTTAAATGGTAAAAATATCTTGATATCATTATTAACTTAACACAAAATTAATAATTCAGTTCCTTAAAAATATTCATATCATTTTACACTATTAATTTTGCTTTGTTAATACCAAAGATTACGGATTTTGTAGGAATACATGCTACGAAAAATAATTTATCACAGAAAGATGAAATTGCATTTTGAAGACATATATGAAATTATGGTCTAAAACTCCGTGTAACTCTGTGCAGTGAATGAACAGGACAGAATATTTAGGAGATTTTCTACCTGAATGCATGAGTAATACTTTTCAACCATTTCAATTAAATTTACATGCAAATATTTTTATCCAAGGAAGGATGGTGCAAACAAAGCTGATAATTTTATTTATAATAGTTGGTTTCCATTCTCACAATGGACATTGAGCCATCTATCCATCATGAAAAAACCCACCAAACTTGACGTTTCTCTAGCACAGCAATATTTTAGAAGTTAGATGTGTACCAACCTGTGGGAATTTTATTCTTCTTCTTCTGAAATTTTTTCCCTTAAAAATTCTACAACTTTAAAACTGCACCATAAAATTTTGCAAATTTACTGTTCATACATTGACAATATAGCTGACAATAGCAATTAGAAGCTCTGATTTGCCATTTCAGACATTAGATAGCACAACAGAAAAAAATATTACTTAAATGTTAAAGGAAGACTGCTCTTCATGGAGTGGCCTCTTCAGCATTGTGAAAATTATATGTGACCGTAGCCTTATCAAAACTATTCAAAAAAACCCCAAACAAAATAGGAATGAGACACACAAATTTCAAAGAAAAAGTTAAAAAAAAGGACAAATGAGCCTACCCTTTGCCAGCAGTGAATGATGACCATAATACCCCGAAAAACGGGCTACAAGCCTTACTGAAGCAAGAATCTCCTCAATAAAGAACCAGGGAGACTCCAGGGAGATGAGGTAGTATTGATATATGTCATCATCCATTCGCGTATGAAAAGATTATCTCCATCTGGTGGGTACTTAGTAACTGCTGTGAAGTATTACTTCTGCACTGGAATCCCAATTATATATGTTGTATGTCATAGAAAACATGAATCTGAGATTATGCCTTGGGGTCTGCAAACAGTGTTATTTCCTTCATTTTTAATGAATAAAATGCTCCTTTATTTCCTAAAAGTGGAAAAAGAGCACAGATATGCCTAAGTCAGATAATCATGTCTAAAAAAGAAAACAAAACCCTAGATTTTTTCCTTAAATGAACAGTAGTATTTGCTTAAAATTCATGTTACTTGACTTCTGGATCTCTTCCTGGCTTAGCCTCTGCAGTGTGCTTCCACTCATGCTGAACAAATTAAATGGAAAGAAACACCATTCAGTGAATAGTAACAGAGAAAAAATTCAAATTGCACTGAGTAGTTTACTCAAGTAGGTATTTCTCTGTGTAATAATAATTTACAACTTCTGTCACCTTCCCAATCTACTATTAGCAACTTTGGATATAAGGAGAGCAAAAGCAACACTGTAGTGTATAACTCAGGCTCTGTTGCTTCTAATGATTGTGTTCTTCTTTTAAGGCTTCATTTATTCTTGACAGAAACAATTATGTAGAATTATGTGGAATAATTATATTGAAGGCAGGTTGTATGCAGTGCTCAAATTAGAAAGTACAGAGCATTGTTTGACTGCTATCTAGAATATCCCGGACATTGAATAAAAATTTATATCAAGAGGCAACATTATTACACCTTTGTAATTTATTGTTTAATTCAAATATCACAGTATTCAGTGTAACTGGACAATATGCAGAAATAACCCAAGCATAACTCCACAGCCAGGACTTACTTTAGATTGAAATGCATACTCTTACCTACAGAAAAATAATTCAGTTTATACAATAAACAATTGGAATGTATATACACAAGTGTACTAGAGAAGTGGTTAATTTTGGAATTTAAAAAACAATTAAGAAAAAAAAAGAGGAAAAATTTCTCAGTACACCACCCTATTTTTATTCGATGTTCTTTCACAATTTTTCATGTGCTTTAACTGTAATAACAGGAGCTGGAATAATTGCAATGTAAAAACAAATAACATTCCCAAAAGCGATGCTAGTGGTAAGTAATTTCATATAATTATAGAATGGCTTAGGTTGATGTGGACATTTAAGATCATATCATTCCAACCCCACTGCCATTGGCAGAGACACTTTTCACTAGACGAGGTGGCCCAGAGCCCCATCCAACCTGGCCTTGAACACCTCCAGTGATGGGGTGCCCACAACATCTCTGGGCAACCTTTAAAGTGCCTCATGACCCTCACAGTTAAGAATTTCTTCCTAATATCTGAACTAAATCTGCCCTCTTTCAGTTTAACACCATTAGCCTTTGTCATATCGCTAAGTGCCCTTGTTGTAAGTCTGTATTGAGTTTGCAAGGCCAGGTTTTGGTAGTGGGAGGTCTACAGGGATGGCTTCTGTGAGAATGTGCTAGAAGCTTCCTCCATATCCAGCAGGGCCAATGCCAGGTGGCTGCAGGACAGATGGACCACTGGCCAAGGCTGTGGTGAAGTAGAAATGATGGAAATGTCTCTGTGATAACATAATTAAGAAAGAAAAAATAAAAGTTACTGCTCAGTTGTAATTGTGCCTAGAGAAAAGCAGGGTGAGAATACGTGCGAGGAGCAGCCCTGCAGGCACCAAGGTCAGTGCAGAAGGAAGGGAAGGAGGTGCTTCAGGCACTGGAGCTGAGATTGCACTGTAGCCTCTGGTGAAGACCATGGTAAAGATCATGATGAAGCATCTGTAATATATGGAGGACCACAGGGATGCAGGGATCCGCCACTGGAGCAGGTGGATGCCTGAGAGGAGGATGTGAACCCATGGGAGGCCCATGCTTGAGCAGGTTCCTGAAAGGGACCTGCAGAGCTGTGGAGAGAGGAGCACATGTTGGAACAGGTTTCCTGGAGGGACTTATGACCCCATAGGGGACCCATGCTGGAGCAGCCTGTCCTTGAAGGACTGAGTCCTGTGGGACAGTGACCAGGAACAGTGGAAGGACTGTTGTCCATGGAATGAACTCCAGTCCGGAGAAGTTCATCGAGTACTGTCTCCCATGAAAGGGATCTCATGCTGTAGCAGGGAAAGACTGTTCTCCCTGAGCAGTGTCAGGACAATGTGTAATGCACTGAATGTAACCCCCATTCTCTGTCTCCCTGCACCACTGGGGCAGGAAGTAGAGCTGAGAAGGAGGGAAGAGTGGGGGAAAAGGTGTTTTTAACGTCTTACTTTACTTATCATTATCCTGCTCTGATTTTGCTAGCAATACATTCAATTAACGTCTCTAATTTGAGCTTGCTTTGCCCATGACAGTGTTTGATGACTGATCTATCCCTATCCTTACCTCAATTTATTGTCCTACTCAATCCCACTGTCCATGTCATCAAAGAAAACGTTAAACAGCACCAGTCCCAATACCAACCCCTGAGGCATGCCACTTGTCACTGGTCTCCACTTGGACATTGAGCTGTTGACCATAACTTTTTGAGTGCAACCATCCAGATAGTTCCTTACCTGCTGAGTGGTCCATCCATCAAATTAATGTCTCTCCAGTTTAAACACAAGGATGTGTACTGGGTCAGCGTCAAATGCTTTGCACAATCCAGGTAGACAATGTCAGTTGCTCTTGCCTCATTCAACCTATTTTTTAATGTATGAGGAAATGAAAAAATGAAAGGATTGCTGACATTCTGTAGAACAAAATAATAGCAACCAAATTCAATCTTAATGCAAGAAAATTTGCTTTGACTTTATTGATGTCATGGCAGTACAAGAAATAATTCCCTATCTCTTGCACGTTGTCACTTTAAGTACAGAAAGGAGTGATGCAAATATTGCATAAAAGGGGAAGTATTAACTGCTTTTGATTTCTATCTATAAAGTAGAAAAGTAGAAATCTCACTTATGAAATTGAATTTACTTTCTTTATAGCATTCCAATAATTTTATGTATTACATGCAAGTTCTTGGCAGGATCTTGAATCCCGGGAGGGAAAAGAAAAAAAAAAGTTAAAAGAATTCGTAAAATAAAAAAGGTTTTAAAAACACTAAGTAAAATTTTATGGCTTTGCTAGAGTCATCCATGAAATCAAGATAATTAATATCTGATTTTGCTGATGTCTCAGTTTGAAAGTTGATTTCTTGCTATTTAGGAGGTCAGCTTCTCAAAACAGTAATCTCTGGGTTGGGAAGTACAATTTTTGAGTTACTTTTTCTCACCACAGAATACCCATTTCTGCTATAAAAAGAAAAATATTCTTTGCCCCTTCTCAGTAAAGCGTTTTTCACTGTGACTTTTTTTCAATGCCAAAATCCTTTTTTGACATCATCATTAATTATTAGTTATTAACTGACTTTCCCCTTCCTTGCCTCCCAACAAAAAACAAAGAACTTCAGAAATTAATATTCTCTATTATCTATGCAGCCATATTTGCAAATTTTTACAGGAATTTTAAAAGCTGAGTATCCAGGAAAGGTAGAAGGGTAGTTTATTCTTCTATGGGCAAAACTTAACAACAAAGTTTGTCAAGGGTTGATCCGTAGCTCTGATTCTTGAAGCCATGCTGGTGGGTACTGCTTTAACTCATAGATGCTCATAGGTACCTGTATGAGGACTAACAGGAGCTATATACACCTATTTGTGCTTAGTGTGGAGGAAATTTAAGCAAATTTCAGTGGATATTTTCACTTTACCTGCAATGAAATTTTAGAAGAATCTATCCTATTCTTTTGATACCTTTCTTAGTCTCTTTGTTTACCTTACAATATTATTAGCTTTTTTTCCTAATAATTTGCTACATTTATTATTCTTATCATCACTGCAAATGGAAATACAGCAGTTATGATGTATTATTTGAATAATCTTACTTTTCTAACACTTTAGTGCACAGGGTATTATTTCAACTGTTACAATTTTCTTCATTTCATTCTTAAAATTACAAATATACTATGCTTTTTAGGTGTGTAAACAAAAGTGTTGTGGAATTTGAAATACTGCACTGTCAGTTTCAACATCAGCGAGTGGTGTTAAGAAATTCTGATGTCACTTGATTTAAACATTTTACCTGTTTTTAAATTCCACTGTGTCTAGGTCTACAAGAATGAAATTGGTTTATTCTCTGACATCTTACTGAATTACACCAATTTCTTTTCTCTCAATTGGAGGAGAAATGTACCATTTGTAAGCACAGGGCATGATTTGCAAGATCAAATTTATAAGACCAATTTCCTCTAATATGTCTTTCTAATAATAATTCATCAAATCTTAGAATATTCTGAGTTGGAAGCTGCCTAAAAGGATCGAGTCCAAATCCTGACTTCACATATGACAACCTAGAAGTTCAATCATATGAGAGTTGTTCAACTGTCTTTAGAACACCAGCAGACTTGGGGCCATGGCCAATTCCCTGGGGAACTTGTTCCAGTGTTTGGCCATCCTCATAGTGGTGATTTTTCCTAACATGCAACCTGAACTTCCTCTGACATAGTTTTAAACAGTCATTGGTTTCTTATCACCAGACACCAGAGAGAAGAGATCATCACCTCCCTGCCCTCTCTCCCTCATAAGGAAGTTGTAAACAGAAATGATATCACTCCTCAGTCTCTTCTTCTCTAAGCTGAACAAACCTAGTCTCCTCAGCAGCTCCTCCCAAGTAATATCTTCTTTCCCAACCTTTCACCAACCTTTTTTGGACACATTATAATATTTTATCTCTTTCTTATATTGTTAATCCCAATACTGCACACAGAACTCAAGGGGAGGCCAACCCGTTTTTAGTATTGTGGGACAATTACTTCTTTTGCCAGTTGTCTGTGCTGTTCTTGGTGCACCACAGGATACAGATGGCCCTTTTGGTTTCCAGAATACCTTGATGACTCATATTGAGTCTATGATTAACGAAAAAACCCATGTGCGTCCAGGATTACACCATCCCAGGTGCAGAATCCAGTATTTGTTCTTGTTTAATGTCAATACATATCTGTTTATTACTTATTTAATGAATATATATACAACATATTGTAACTTATCTCTAAATACACTTAGATGGTCACTTTTGAAGAAGAGAAGGAAGAAATTTATTTTTTTTCTCATCAGTAAAACTTCAACAAAAAATGATTTGAGGAAAGGACCTGGAATTCTTTATGGGTTAATCTGGAATTTTCCAGTATTGATGTTTTCCAAAAGATATTTCTAAGGAAAGCTTTTGTTTCCTGTATTATAAAAAGTATAAAATGCAATTCTGATAAACTTTCTCTGTAGCATATTATCACTCTTACTATTACTAGTAATATTATAATAGATAATAATGCCAGCAATAATAATAAGATTGAAGAAGTAGAAAGGATATGTATTTTCAGGTGGAGTATATAAAGCAAAAGATGGCTATATAAGAATTTAAGAATCAATGACATTCTTGAAACTTTCATCCATTGCTCTACCTTTTTTTTTTGAGAACTCTATTCTTATTTCAAGTCAAGACTGCAAAATATAGCAAATAAAATTCATAATGAAGTGTTTGCCCAGCAGTACAATCCCCTTTTTGTCACCTGCAATCTTAACAGAACTGTTTTGAATCAAAAACTGAATGTTGCTCATACTTCAAATATACTTTTGTGTGCATGTGCGTGTAGTGTTCCTCTTTCCTCCCACATGTTCTCCACCTACATGTCTGTCAGTCTTTTCCAGGCAGCGTTAAACCATAGGTCTTTTTTAGAATTGAATTCAAAAACATGTAACTCTATTTTGATGTGATGCCTTACACAACATAAAAAAAGGCTATAAGTAATTCCTCCCATGAAGAGTGAAACAATATGAGGGAAATGAATTGCAGCAGTATGGAAGTGTTGCTATAGTTCAGAAGTGTGTGTTTCCAGCATTAAGATCTTTGACTCCCCACCCTTGTTGCACTATGTCAAAGCTTTTAAGGTCTTTAATCATTTCCCCATAGCTTTTGGTTTCATTACCCTGTCTCTACATTTATTTGTTCACTTCCCCATTAATTACTGCAGTGAGCAAGTTCATTATATTTTTTTTGTAGTCTTACCTCTCTTGTTTTTTTTATTACCTTTCCCAGGAAAGTGGACAAAAGACCAAAAGGAAAAAAGTACAGAATTTTAGACTGTATGAAGTGTTAAACAATACCACCGTTTTGCAGATGTGCTTTGAATTGTAGGAATAGCATTAATGAATGAATGCTTTCATTTTGTTATTTTCTTTGGAGGTTATTAGAAGGTAGTGTCTACCTCACATCTTAAAATAGTTTTAAGTTCAACCTGTTTGCACAGGGCTAGGAATATATCAGGAAAAAATAACTTAGTTTCTCATATTAATAACAGAATACTTAATTTAAATAAACTGTATTGAGTAAAAAATTTGACCATATCTATTTTAATTTTACAAAAAAATCTCATTTGTAAAATCCATGTAATGCTCTCTTGAATAGCAGAAGTTATTATAGCACATTACAACTATATAGATCTACTAAACTACTGAAATATTATGCCCATCCTGTTTTGAAAAAGATTGATCTTTTTTAAGCTTCTGCTTCTCTAACTACCATTTTATCTTAAATATTTATATTGTAGTGGCATCTAAAATATGCTATTCACTGTGTAAACAATTAAATATTCACTTCTTATTTAATAACACATTCTGTCATCATTACATGTGCAGACCAGATCAATGTCAGGATATAGTTTCACAGTACTTTGGGGAATTATGTTACAGTATGCAAAGTGCTAATTTCCTAACATTGTAATTAAAGTTTCTGAGTGACAAACTTTGGAAATTAGATGTAAGTCTCCAGTGTTTAAGAATGTCTGAATCATTTGCCATCATGCTTGAGTACGTTTTCTCCTCAAAGTATTCACTAAACTGACTCGGGGGTAAGGGGAGGGAGGGAAATTGCTTGTTTATATTTCTTTGCTTCTGCTTTGGTGACTTAGAAGTACTTACATCACATGTCTCAAAGGCAACAAATTTGCTCCCATCTCATGTGAGTGCTATTGAAGGTATATCTACATGTGTTTTAAAGACAAGAATTGGGGAAGATCACTATGAGAACAGGAGTATTTTTTTTTATGCTTTCCCCCCAACATTTTCATGAGAATCCTGCCAGCTACATTATTCCTAAGACTTCTAAAGCTTTTGAAATTTTAAGGTTAAATCTGAAATGTCCTGAAAATGAATTTAGTTACTTGCTTAAAACAGTTTCCAGCGTGGTGGAAAACTGAAGAGTCCAGATATTTTCTTTTTCTCCTGCCCCTCTCCTTATTTATGTATTTATTTGTTTGCTTGTATCTGATTCATAAGAGCTAGTAATATTTTATACTAGACTTGTTGTTTGAAAATATAATATTTATCCTTACCCAGAATTGAATTTTTGAGCACAATGCTAATTTTATCAAACTTGCATGCCAATCAACTAGGTCAGTTCCTTGATAGCTTGGACAATCAATGTGTTGCCTAGGAAAGGAAATACTTTTTATTTTTATTATTGCAGGAAGTAAATTATTTTACACACTTCTGTTGTCAGGGACATCAAAACCATTAGTATCCTAGAATAAAAATATGGCCTATAATTTTTTCACTAGTATTACAAGAAAGAATTGTTATTGCTATTACAGACTTCTTCCACGTACTTAGATGAGATCAGAATCTCTAGCATCTATTTACAGATGGCAAAATTTGTATCTGACTAGTAATGATTTATAAAGGTTACAGGAGGAAACTTCAGCAGTGGAACCTCTGTATTCTGATCTTGGCCAGGGGCCTGCTACTTATGAGGCCATACTGCCTCTTTTGTAAAGCCCTAGCAAATCCGAAAGTTCCTTCTGTTTTAATAGTGCCTTAGACTTCAGTATACAAAATATATGTCTCTGTAAAAAACTCTCTCAGGGAACTGAATTACAAAAAAAAAAGAGCTGTTTTCAATCTCCAGGAACCACGAATCCAGAACCCTTCAAGCTTTCAGGTTGACTTCTGTAAAGTAAAAACTTTTATCTTGTTTTCCTAAATGTTTTTCTTCAATAGTGACATTATGGTAAGAATAAAGACTACCCTGATAGAAGAAAAACATTATTTTTACTTGATTGGGAGAATTGTGCATTTTCTGAATACAGAACTTTTTAAAATTTCCATTAAGGCCTAAAGAGGGTAGGGAAACTTTCTTTGCTGCTCGATGGCTTTTTTTAATGTTTGTTGTGTCAAGGAAAGAATTGAGCATAGCAAATAAGGTGCATATTTACAAGAGATGTTTCAATTTCCCGTCTAAAAATTAGTTATACATAATCAGATGTACTTTCACCTCTTCCTAACATAAGTCATTGTATTGACATTCATTCACAAGTCCTTATAAGAGAGATCGAAATAACTAAATGCCTAACCTGGGGCAGATGACCCTGTGGTTTATAGTGAAAAGGAATATTTGAATAAATTCCATCTAGGTCACTAATGTTTAATCTAGTTTCTCACTCTGTTACCTTTCTAATTTATCCCTGAGCTTCAGCTATTTTCACTGCTTTGTCTGATTTCAACTTAGAACAGTTGTTCTTATATTTACTTTGAAGTGATCTGTTTCTAAAAAAGGTTTTGAGTATTCAAAACTTTTTCAAAGCTACAAAAGAAGGCCTTGTGTACCGAAAGTTTTTTCAAAGTTCTACAGCTTCTACTCTAAAAACATTGGCTGGTGATACAAAACCTTGTTTCACCCGATAAAATCCAAAATGTGGTAGGAATGTAAAGAAACACAGATGGACATACTAATTGAAGCTAAAAATCTATACAGTCTAGTGTCTTGCCTTTAGAGTGCCCAAGAGAAAAACTAAGGGTAAAGAGACCAAACGTTAAAACTTCTAGTGCTCCTCTTCCTGAGGAATAAACCAGCTCATGTCCAATCTCCCATTTCTCCTTCCTCAGCTTTTGGCAGAAAATGAAGCCCAAATATTTTAAGAGTTAATTATAATACTTAGCCAGCATTTACTTCAACATGCCTTTTTATTTGTTTGTTTAGGTTTTGGGTTTTTTTTGTTTGTTTGTTTGTTTTGTCATAGATGCGCAAAATTTAGATTTGAGGTATCATAAATTTGAGGAATATGTAGATTCAATCATCAACAGCCTTAGGACTTTCCTGGAAAATATAAGCTAAAAAACATTCAACATTTATAACTTTTTTTTCCTGCTAAAGCCCTAGAACAGCTTCTTAACCCTTCCTTCATCTTTAAAATCTCCTGGTAAGATTAACTCTGCTTGTTAGATGAGTAGCTCTGTCAGAATGCTTCACCTGCAGATAGTTGTAGTGCCTAAGCACTTCTAACATTTATTTTAATTTACAGTAAGTGTTTTCTAAATTAAATTTCTTGGCATGCTTTTATCTATTGTGAGGTTTTAGTCTTTCACATACTTCAGTACCAATTTAGCAAGACTTTCATTTTGCAAATTAGTTCTGTATTGCCTAAGAGAAAACTCAAATATTTTCTCATAACACTAAGTTATATGACATTGGAATTTTTAGTTATAGCTCTTTGTTATGTTTCACATGGTGGAATTACACTGAGGTGAAAAGATATGTTAAGCTACAAAACAGCAATGCTTTTAATTTAAGAGGTTTTCCTGTTTCATTACTCTTTTACTCTTCAATGGAGCTACAGAAGACTGGAAACGAAGCTGTAGGAACTGAGTGTTAACTTTATACATTGTATATTTAGAGTCTTACCATATTTTCATAAAGCCCATCTGTAGGGGAAAAAAACAACCAACAAACCAGAACCATACAATCTGTACAATAAAAGACCTATATTCCACACTAAACAGTGGTTTTCACAAAAAGAATTTTCATTTTGCACTAGAGGCTCTTATTTGGTCCTTTTGGAAGTCTATGAATATGTTTTGTATTTTGCCATTCACTTTTTTGCCATTCTGTCACCTGAAATGCACAGCCAGGTGATGTGAAGTAGGTTTTGTGCTACATTCGTTTTCAAATGCATAACAGGGAAAATAGACATTTTTATACAGGATCAAGCAGTTGATACTTCTAATCTATAGCATAAAATAAATTATTTGTTAAATTATTTGAAATTTTCAATAAACAAAAACTAATAGATGTTTATTTTCTGTTTTTCTTCTTTTTGTAAGAATTATGCAATTATCCTTAACTTGAACAGTGAAATAAACACAATTTATCTTAGGTGATGCATTAAAAAAAAGAAAAAATTTGTTTTCCTTTTCTTCAGGTAGGTATCATGAATATTGTATTTCCAAACTTACTATATTTATATATTACCTATGCAGAAATAAAAAGCATGTATAATTTGGGTCATGTATGCTAAATATGCGTGTTAGGTTTTGCTTTTAAAAGTGACAAATGAATAAAAATTGTGATCACATTGAGTAATAAAGTTTTTATTAATTAAATAGAAAATACACTGCCATAAATTAATTAACAAAAGTATTTTCTTCCTAATTTTCTTCATATTTTTACATATCCATGATTGCTTTCAAATTTTCTGATTATAGGTAACCTCTTTGAATCATTATCTAGATGAATTTACTTCTTCAAGAAGAATAAACCTAGAAACAAAATAATAAAACCTTAACAAAATATACCTTTCATGGTAAATAATATCAACTCTCTCCTTCTTTTTCTTGTGTTATAAATTGCCAAATAATGTTTAATTATATTGACATTGAATTACATCTAGAATGCCAAAGAGTTTGCTCTGATCTTGCTGTGACTCAAAGCCTTACTACTGCAGCAGCTGTACTTCAGAGACAGATTCTTGGCTAGTTTTCATTTGTCCTAAATTTAGAAATCTCTATTTTGGCATGAGACTGAGAGGTCTTGTTCTTACAAATGCTTTCCATATAACTGCATGTAGAGTAATGGGTGCAGTTCATATATTTGCTACAATGGGCATTCATAATAGGAACAATGAAAAAAGACCCTCCAAATCTCTATAGGCTGTTTATGAGAAGAAGACAGTTTGGTCATTGAAAGGTGAGAAAAATTCCATTCTTGCTTCTTCAGTGGACAGGCCTATATAAAATAAAGGCTGTCTGAAACGAATCATTTTGATTTGGATAGTTTCCTGAAGGACATGGTGCAGATAGCTGAAGGAGCACCACATCAATTTAAAGATAAAGATCTGAAGTTCTGATTTGTCTGCTTTGTACATTACATTAAATGAACATGTAAACAGCATTTATAATAGCTCAGGACTGAACTTAGGTCTAAGCTAACAACTAATACACAGTGAATTAACAAAGACAAGTTACACACTTTGGGAGGAAAAGGAAGATCAATGACACACTCCATTGAAGGCAATGACAAGATAAATCATATGCTATGCTATTTAGCATATTTTCAACAAAGTACATTATACACAAACTTACATATATTTTTTTTTTTCTCTTTGACAGTTTGTGACTGAGTGCTTTGTGAAGCCATGAACACTGTTGGCACAGATTCTCTGGATCTCCCCTGGGTTATTCTTAGTTTTTTTATCACTTTGCTACTAAAGCACTGACACTAAGTGCTGAATATATAACTTGTTTCTAATTAGATACCCTCTGTTTGCAAAATCTGTGACAAAAAAAAAGTGTTTTTCTACATCTAATCTGGATAAAGGCAACTCATTATGAGTAGCATGTGATATGTCTAAAGGTTCTA
Organism: Dicrurus megarhynchus; assembly: GCA_013399195.1. NCBI lineage: Eukaryota > Metazoa > Chordata > Aves > Passeriformes > Dicruridae > Dicrurus > Dicrurus megarhynchus. Next base: position 237,634 of record VXAD01007891.1, on the reverse strand, counting down.
TCAAACAAAAGGAGGTGTTTTCATGCATTCCCCTGGAGCCCTGCTACCTTGATGGTAATTTTAAATTTGAAATATATTATCATTTAAAGAGCCTGAAAGATGTAAAGAATTAATTCTCTCTACTAAAGTCAACAAATAATTATGAGTGCAGGATTAGATTGATAGATTAGTGGCATGGTAAATTAAAAGTAAAAGAGTAAGGGATTTATTAAATCAATCTAGCTACTTTGAAATTATTTATTAATACTCTATTTGGGAATTTTAAGAGACTGATACTGAAGGCTCAGTCACAGTGTCTATAGGGATCCAAGTTTAAGAGATTTGAAAATATAGCTTTTTTTCCCCCTTGCTATTTGTGCTCCTTAGCCTTTTGAATACTATGAGTGTGCCTTCATTAGCTTTTGATGAAGATGCATTTCTGAAAGGAATATTACACTTATGGCTTTGGTTCAATCCACAATACAGTAAAACCCTACATGATTGCCTTCCTTTAGGATGAAAGTAAACCAAGAATTGCACACTAAAGATTAGCCTGATTAACTTGCTCCAAGCACTAGTGGGTATTTAGTCTGTAGGGTTATGCTATAGCTAATTGGTAGTAAAACCTCCCAAGATGTAGACAGAATGCATGCCAGGTCCTCAGCGTCCTCTATTTTGCTCAGTGATAAACTCTTGATGCGCCACACTGATAGCCTGGCACAACTGGGGACCTCAGGGAAGGAAGGATGAAACCAATTCCTGGACGCTTATGACCTCTGTTATCCTTGTGGCTAAAAAAGGACTTCAACTGAGGTGCATTTCTCTGCATCTTATGTTAGCATTTAACTGTTATTTGACATAACAGAAGCAAAATTATGTGGTGCAAAAACATGATTGGCATCACTGATCGGGATTTCATACAGATTCACTGACCTCTAGTCCCCTTTGCATATTGCTGCTGTTGAGTGCATCTGCCCTGCTTCTTATCATGTCTTGACTGAAACAATAGGGAAAAAAAATTATCCCAAACACAGACATTCTGAATTTGACCTCATGCTTCTTGTTTTATGAATTATGAACCTATTCAAGAACCAAATCTGTATCCATAACTCTGGCTTTTAGGTGACTAGATTTTTTTAGTTTTTACAGCATGAATAAGATGTGGGATTGACAGAGCAGTCCCTCACTTTACTCAGTCAAATGGAAGCCTTATTCATTCCCATGATGTACTGTTGGCAGCTGCTAAAAGAGACATTACCACTTTACCCTTTTAGTAGTTTTAGGTAAGCTGCAGCAACGGTATGGTGTGGATTAGCAAAATATGTGGGATGAAATACAGCACTGCCCAACCAAAGGCTTTCTTCTGAGCTCTCAGATGCTAGGAAAAGGCTGTGACAAAGAGAGGGTGCGCCTGAAAGGGTTGCTGAATGCTTGAGTGGCAGCTCTCTGTATGACAAGTCTTGGGGGATTGGGTACTTAAATCTTAATTACAAAAAACAATCATCATCAGGTATTAAAACTCTATAGGGAAATTGAAAGACTCAGAGAAGAGAATCCCAATAGTGGAGATCTGCTCTACGCAAATTTAATTGACTCATATTATACAAATAAACCTGATAAATTAAAAAAAAAGTACCTTTAAGAAATTGTTGAGTGATTCTGCTACAGACCAGATGCTGTGAGAAAGATAGGGGGTGGGATTTTCAACCTGAAGAAACTCAGACTGCTTAATGAAGAGCTAAATGCCACAGCTGACCAACTTTCTTAGAACAATTTGTAATGCACCTGAAAGCAGAAAATCTTTTAGATCATTCAATGTCAAGTATTTGCAAAATATAAATTGGTACATTTACATGTTATTTAGGGCTTGTCATTCCTGTATGATGCAAGCCTGTAAAAAAATCCTTTTGAAAAAGTACATTGGTGGAAATGGAAGTATCTCTAAAAAATGAAAGAGGGCTTTACTGCAGAGGTGTAATAAAAAGAATGGGCTCTACTATCACTCTCTGTAACTGAAGGAGAGTGGCAGTCGTTGTCAGTGATGGATTTTGTGGTAGCAGTGAGCAGGAGTGTAAAGCAGGACTCAATTTGGAGGAAATGATTTTCTAGTTAAACAGTGGCCAATTTTAGATCTTTTCAGAAACAATAAGATAGTTCTGTCACACTCAATTCACAGTATAATTAACAATAGAATTTTTTTTCTTTCATATTTACTAACCACTTTTGTTATTGTACATGACTGACCGATCAGGAAAAATAAAGTTTATGAACATAAAAATTTCTGCTTAGAGTATACTGCCTTTGTTCTGTACTTTCTTTATTAGCCCTATTGACAATAGCAATAGTCATAGTGACAAAACACAGTAGGCTGCATCTTCATATTCTTTGAAGAGAAAGAAAATTTAAGTAAATTTCTATGGCCTGGACAGACATATCACTGTGTGCTTCTCATGTGTCAAGTCATGGTTCAGCTCTATGTTTTTCTAGTGAAAAAGGCAGCTTAAGTGGTTCCCAGACTTCTTGGACTATCCTGGCATTTCTACCATGATTCAAGCTTCAGCTGAATTAGATGCTAGCCCAAGCATGATGTAATACAGACTAAGAATGATGAAAGTTATAAATAAAAGAAAACTTCCTTGTGAGTCCTTCCCTAATACTTCATCGAACACAATTCTGAGGACCATAAATGACTGTGTGGAACCAGAAGCAAGCATATATGAGGGAGGGCTAGCTTTGTAATTAGTAAAATAAAATAGCATGGAACTACTCCCTGAGACCTTACTATTATGCTAGCTTTTCTAATCCATTTTAGGAGGGGTCAGTATCTTTCCCCAAACAGAAAAAATTTAAATGAGAAACTTAAACTAGATGGCTAACGTTTGGACACTTAGAGGCACAAATGATGAATGACTAATACACGAACTTTGCAATACTCAGTATTTAACATATGCCATCTTTCCTGTAAAATACTGGCTGCTGTTGTTTCCCCTCCCTTTCACGTATATCACAAGCTTCAGGAACATATGTCTTCAGTTGTAGACTCCTTGCTTATAGAATTCCTTTTAAACTCAGTGGGAACTCAGATTGTGGAATCTGTCAGATCAAATCCTCTCTTCTCTGGAAATGCAGAAAGACATGACTGAATAGGGAGTAAGGTACTATACCATCAGTCCAACAAGACTGTTGTTTTTTTCCTAACATTTCGCTTATTTAAAAAGGCTATGATATGGCTTATAATAACATTTTGTTTGTAAAAAAACCAACAAACATACAAACAAAGAAACCTTCCTCACCCTATTTTTGGCTAAAACAAAATAATTAATTCTTCACAAGCTGGTGTGTAAATCTATAGATTGTTTAGTTGTTCTCACCTCCAAATACCCAAATGAAAAATCAAGAAAAAAGACAAAGTATTTAACACTAGAAAATACGTTGATAAATGAAGTTGCTGCCATTAGAAGCCTAAAATTATAGTCATTAAAAAGCCACCTACTGATACAAATTCTGTAAAAATGTTGGAATTTCACTCTTCAGGGCACCTTTAAAAACATATACTGACAGTTTAAATTATAATGAACTTATAAGATATTATAAAGTGTGCTTGGCCAAAGTTTGTAAACAATGGAATAAATTTTGAATAACAAGTAAACAAACAAAATCCTAATCTTCTTTTGTTGCATTTAGTTCTCTTCTTTGCAAAATGCAGAAGTAATACTTGAGTTGCAGCAATTACTTATGTTTCATAGTACAAGCTTTCCTCATAAACCTTTCCTTAAACATAAGTGAAATTCTTGGAAAGAGTCCATAGACTTCTGTAAAATAAATAATTGCAATTATCTTCTGCAAAACTGTCTAATCAACTTTTAGTGATAACCAATATGAATGGTTCAACTCTCATGTGCTCTCCATCAATGTAAAGATAATTCTGTAGTGTTACTGGGTGAAGGCTAAGAATGCATAGGTGGTGTTTCTCTGAAAGAAATATAAGCACATGAGTTTACCATGCATTCCTTACTCTTTTAAATACTACCCTGATAAACACTTACAGACATGAATATTCTGTCTTTTCAAATTACAGTATTTCACTACGCAGCTGACCACACAAAGGATTCTTAACGATCCAATTAAAAATTACCTTTTTTAATGGAAATCTTTCATGTTGTGATTCACAAAAGAAATGGAAAATCAAAATTCTGATCTTGCTGAGTTAGATTGCATAAGCGTTAAAGTTGCTCAGAGGAATGTGCACTACAGAATGTGTCTCAGTCACCCTGTTTGCTTGTTACTGTTCTGCCTGAGCCAGCTAAGAGGAGAGGAATAAAAGTAAGAACAGTCCATAGCTCTTTGTCACTTCTTAGCCACTCTGTATATGGCACCTTCAACCTAATCCTAAAAAGTTCTGTTAAGCACTTGATTGACCTCATAGTGCTGCCTCATTGCTAACTCAATAACTATGCCTGCTTGATAACATTTTTGATGGAAATCTTCCATCAGGAAACTCATTTTCAATGGGATCTGAATAATCTGCAGGGGGTTGTTAATTTAGAGGAATTTTTGCAACACAAAGTCAAAATATGATGCTTTGATCAAATCAAAATGCTATATTTTGACAGTTCTATTTTTATTTATTTCATAATGATGATGTATGTGTACATTATATTTCATATTATGTTCCTAAAATATGCTATTGGTTATACTACTACAATATTAGAACTTCATTTCAGATATAAAATTCTATGAATTAAAATTATAATATTTAAAATAAATGCTTAATTAACTCAAGCTAAAGGAAAAATATTGAGTTTCACTTCAGTAAAGTATGTTTCTCACCCAAATGAGAAGAAAGTTGGAAGGAAAATGGTCTTCTGATATTAAAATTTGCATAGAATGGAAATGTATAGTTTTTGAATCCTATTATTCTTGATTACACCAGAATCCTCAAATGCCAAAATTTACTCAAACACATTTTACCCTCATCAAGAAACTTTTAACATAAATTCTACTGCTTTTACACATTCTGGTGCTGTCATCCAGCAGAAGAGAGGACTATATTATAGAGAGTCTTGCACTATGTAGGAATGGGAAATGCTGAAAAATCTGAAGGAAGGCAAAGACAGAAATACTGATGCAAGGAACAGGAATATCATGAGAAAGATTCTTTCACTATTTGCAAAGCATCATTTCCTCTGTGCCTAGGATAGCCAACATTACTCTTCAACATTATCCCAGCTCTGAATTTACCCAGGAGGAAGAATGTCATTTACTGAATCATCATTAATGTAGTTTAGAGCTGCTTCTAATTCAAATGTGGTTTTCAGCTTTGAAATGAACTGATAAAATGCTCCAAAGTGACTTGGAAAGAAAAGCAGAGATTTGTTCTGTCCCTGGATTTCCTTCATTATAGATTTCTTCCTTAGAGATTTTTTTAATAACGACATTTATAAAGGAAGGTTTCTGTTCTGTGAATTTCTATTATTATCTTGTTCATTTGTTTGTTAACTCTTAAATGTTGGGGTTTGGTTTTATCGGGTTTTTTTGGGGTTGGGGGACTGTTTTAAAAATCTGTTTGCAGTCATAATTAAGAAAATGGTTAAACCTGCTGTCAATTAACTTAATTGATTTAAAAAGTTGATGGGCGCCTGGAATGGAAGTATTTTGCCCGCAGCTGAGCTGAATACAAGAGTAATTTATTTTAATAATGAATGGTGAAAGAAGAATTGAGCAGAAATACTTTGTGGGAAACCCTCAGAGGGTTAAAATAAACATGTACAGTGGTTAGTGCTAATGTTTCTGATAGCGGACTGAGATTTATTAAACCTTTTAATATTGGTACCATAGAAGGAGTTTAAAAATAATTGGGCAAATACATTTTAGAGTAAAAGAGATCATCTTCCTTAGAACTAAGTCAAATTTAGTAGTGATGTGAAGAGTGTCAGTTTATGCAATAAGTGTCAGTTGATCAATAAAACTATACAATACAAGAAAAATAACCTAATTGGCATAGAAATGATATTCTGTGAGTGTGCAAATTCTACAGTGAATACAATTCACTTCACTTGAGGCTATGGGTCTGTAGTCAGGGCAATTTTTCAGATTCCCACAGCTTATACAAATGATTTGTGATAAATTGTGTTTTGAATATCTGGGGGCTCACGTTTCATTCAGTTGTGACCAGCAAGAGCTTTTAACTGGAGGTGAACTAGAAGGAACATATTTCTATGGATTGCCCTAAAATTCTAATGAATGTTGATTTAATGTATTTTGAATCTGTTTTACAGACAACACAATTGAGCAATCTTTTTTATCTAGTAAGTATTATAATGTCTTTTAAATTTTTTTATTATTTTTTCTTTACAAATTAAAAAACCTTTTGGGGAAGGGAATCTTCTGTGTTTGGTTGTAACTTCGGGATGATAATAGAGTCTAAGAACCAGTTCATGAAGGAAGAATTCGAAATCAAATGGGGAAGAGAATATTAGTCCCAAATAAGTAGTGATTGAATTTTGTCTCTAGTTTAAAGGATTTCATAGCTTTTTGAAATACTGTGTTCCATAAGAGAGGGGACAATGGATCAAGAATTCAAGCTGATTGCTTATCTAAAAATGTGAAAAGGAAATGTTAGGGGTGAAGTGTTACGTAAGTTCAAGTAATTTAGTAGTGACGTAAATGCTATAGACACTTACTAATAGAAAATTTCCTTATATATTAGGAAAGATAAGCAAAGAGTGAGCTCAACTAAAAAGTGTGTAGTAATACCCTAGAAATTTACCCTAGTAATACCCATGGCCACTTTATTTCCTTTCAAGGTATTAGAATGGAGAAAGTACCTGCGTTTTTCTATGTGTGATATTTTTACAGAATTCTGCTTTAGTAAATTTTGGTCTGAAACACTATAACTACAGATTAATCTTCTCAGATTAATCTGCTTCACACTTGTGAAGCCAAATATTGGTCACTCAGCCGTTCTGAAACATACTATATTCTGGTTATGATGCTTACTGTTCCTAATATCCTAGGAAGTCTTCAACGCATTTTGTTCTCAGTAAGACTTTACGATTATTAGATATTTAACCTACCATTTGTTATTTTAAATATTCATTCAGATATTTCCTTTCATAGTTATTTATCTAAGGCATCCAAAGCTGCTATATGGTCAAGAGTAAAAAGAAGGCAAGTAATTTTAAACAATTGTGATATTACTACGGCAATATTTATTTTTTGAATATGAGAGCAACATGTTTTGAAGCTTTCAACACCACCAAACAGGCCCATTGTGAAAATTAGTTTAGCCAAACCATATCTTAGTATAACGATGCAAAATGCACTGAGAGAAGGGAGCGTTACCAGGCCAAATGGATTGGCTTAAACATTTTCGACACATGCCACAAGTTCACATAATCAGCCTGAGGCAGTAGGAAACTTAAAAGCTAGTTTGATAGTGTTTCTTACAAATATTCTTTGAATTTTATTACTTGTCTCCCACATGAGGCGTAATAGTTTCAATGTTCTAATTAGTACTTGTGTATATTGCTATTACTTTGTCTCTTTAATCAGGTTATTAAGTCTGTTATGGAGATTCCTTATAGAATCACACTTTATAATAGTGTTTCTAATTTGAATATGTCCTTTTTTATGTTGTCTGAATCTGAAACATCATAAACTCTTTTTATGGGTCCTTTGATAGTAGTCACTTTCCTGTTTTATGCTTGATTAGAACATACAGTACTAAGTAATAAAGAAACTTCCTGAAGCTTTGGAGTTTTAGTACCAGAAAACATTTCAACTTCCTCAGGCTTTTTTTGTCTCTTTGACGTTATGTCAAATAAAGATATCCTCTTGTCCATATTAAAGTATTGAACAGGAAATATCTAAGAAAGAAAGCACTTTTGTTAGATTATAATAGATTTTATACAATTTCAGAGATTGGTTTTCAGTCTTGCTTTAAACAAGATATATAGTAAGAAATTATCTAAAATCAAAAAAGAATTCTGATAATTTTCTCAAATAGTAACTATAGATACATATAAATATAAACATCAATTTAATATATAAACTTCTGTTTACATGCCAGTGAGAAGAAATAACAAAAAAATCTGTGTCTCTCTCCCTCTATCCTTCTACCATTCATCCTTTCTGAAGAGCTAAACACACCATTAAATTCAGGAGAGATTTGTTCAGTTTTAAGGAAATTCATTATAATAACTCCCCTAATCCTGATACTGAACTTGATAAAACAGATTAGGTAGGATTTTTACAGAAAAACCCAAACAAAACAGAAATTAATACCTTGGGTAAAACATAAAATCAGTTGTACAGATTGAAAATTGTAAGAGATATACGCAATGTCATAAGGATCAAAAATTACCTAAAAGACTTCGTATGAGTGAACAATGGCGACATAAGGTAAACTGGTTTACATAAAAAGACATAGCTTTTAGCAAAGCTCAAGCAAACAATAGTCCCATTTGGTGTCCACACTGGAAGCCTCTGAAGTCATGGCGAAGTGGTTTCCAGCTTCAGAGGGGTTTGGACCAGAACCCAGCAGTCATTGGACTTCACAAACTACTCACAGCTCCTTTTGTAAGCTCCCTTTGTCTCAAGAATATAAGGAAGCTGGTGAAATTCAAGGACCACCATATGTGATGAAGGATTTATCAGTGATCAGATTAAAATATTCAAAATATCTATTTTCTGAAAATATGATGAACATGGGGGATAGATGAAAGAATTTATACTTGCTGACAATCAGCTGCAATTTAGAAAAGGAAGTATTACCTCAATTCAAAACCAAAATTTGTTTAAAGGAAAATAATAGGAAATAATGCCCTCCATCAGATCTTTTACATTTTGCAATTTCCTTCTCAAGTGAAGTCGTATCTGCCTACTCATTACAAGCAGTTTGCAAGCAGGAACAAAAATCCTTTTTCCAACACAGACACAAACCGTAGTTATTGATAAGGGTTTATGTGCAAGATCTAAATAACCAGGAGATATTTAATGTTAAAATTTATACATATTGAAACTCCATGCCTTAAATTTTCTAGTGGAACTTCAGGAATGCAGGTTCACTCTCTGCTAACATTTCACACTTACTGTATTTTTGTCACTGTTTTCTGTTTTGGTCTGGTTTAATTTCCTCTTTAGTACTATCAATAGCATCACAATGAAAAGTAAGTCAGTTGTCAGCAGTTGCTTTCTTACAGAGTTGAAACTTGGCATAAAACTCACTACTTCACATCATCCTCTTACAAAGTAACTTTTTTGCCCTTACAGGATGAAAAAAATGAAAAGACAATCTCTCTTCAAGAGTGCTTGGGAAATGCTGGCATTTTCAAGCAATCATTGGGGATTTTCTCAGCTTTTTCTAAAATAGAGAAGCTTGGAAAACAGAAGATCATAAAACAGAGGAAGAACTGTTCTAAGGTTTCCCCTCTCTTCCTGTCCAATTTTTAAATGGTTTCTGAGAAAAACAGTTCTATATTAAAAAGAGACAGTCTTGTTCTGGAACTTTCTTGTGATTGTTTATTAGAAACATGGATCTTCAACCGAAGCACCTCAGATTAGCAATTTTGTTGGAGTGAATACATAAAAAACATTTTGTGCTACATCCTCCTACCCCAAATATAATACAATTGTCTTTGGGATTTTTTGCTGGGATTTTTTGCCCATGTAGAAACTTTAGTAATGCAAATAAGGATTTAAGTGTGGGAAAACATTTTGAAATATTATCTACAAGTACTAAAGAATTAAATTTACTTGTTAGGTGTTTTCTAAGATGTTCTTCTAAGGAAAATATATTTTAGTCTGGAAAGTGAAATTTATTCACACTTTTTGTTCTTTGTGTTGTATTAAACATAGTAGTTAAATGATAAACTTGCAAGTTTCAAGAAATATGAGATTAAAAATACTTTGATTATTTATATGAATTTTTGATTGTCAATACTGTCATTGCCATCTAATTGCTATTCTTACGCTAGTTTCTCAAAACAAAAACAACACTCTAACAACTGATATCAGTTTTCACAGATTTTGGTAATCTCAGTAGAGACAAGAAGTGAATAAAGAGAATGGTTTAGCTTCTCTGCTAAACAGTGGTCAGTTCAGGAATTCACTGAAGGCATGTATGTGCAAACTATTGCTGCTTGTACTTTATTTTTTCTACAGATTTGAAGTAATTTCCAAGCTTATACATCCTGAGGGTCTCCTTATGAAAAGTAGTAATCTTTAGAACAATCAATATTTCTTATCTGGAGATTTTTTGGGCTTAAGTACTCAAAGCTAATACTCAGACATTCTTATCTAGAATATACTTTTGTCTGTCTATCCCAAAAAAGTGTGTCTCTCTCATGTGTTTTAATTGTAAAGTTTCTAAATATAATCACACATGGAACAGTTTCATTTGCAGGTACAACAGTAATTGAGCAAGTCTTGTAACTGTTCCATGTTTTTTAGCTGTGCTACAAGGAAAAGGCTTTGATGAAGTTATTTTGAAAAATAAGTGTTAAGAAAGTGGGACAGACATCTGAAATTTAGAATTTTTTGCTTGCTTTGCACAGTTCCCATTGAATGGAAATATACTTGCCAGTTTCACATAGCTTTAGAATCTTTCACAGTTATTACTGTGTTTTGTGTACAAGACAGAAAAGACTGATAAACTGTGAAGCCACTAGCATCTATTATAATTCAACAGCAGAAGCAGAAAGATTAACATGTGCATAAACAATCTGAAGTAAGAACGCATTACATATAATGAGAAAGTAAAATCTTTTTCAGTTTATCCATAGGAAAAAAAAAATAAAAGAGGAATTTGGCAATATGCTTGCTTTAACGTGTAGCAGCTAAAAGGAAGGCTTCTACTAGGAAACTGACAATTTTGTTGCAAAATTTTAACTATAAGAAAAAAACCCCAAACCAAACCAAAAAAACCTAGTCCAGACCAAGCATTAAAATAATTGTGGAAATAAGGTAGTGTCCTATGCTATCAAAGTATTTTAGATATATTTGCTTTCACACTTCAATTCATGATTAACTCAATAGGAAGTCACTTTAGCTACAGGACTGTGGTGAAGGAGAAATCATAAACAGATTCAACTATTATGAAAAGAAAAAGAAAAAAAGAAACTGTTTCAACTGTATTATGTCTTCAGTAAGTGCTGGCTTAAAGCAAACGTAAAAGCACGAACCTATCTGAGAAACCATTTAGATTCAAATTTTAGAGACCAAATTCAGGCCATGATGGAGCTCCGTAGCATAAACACCTGAACTTGAATAGCAACGTATGAGGTTGTGTTGCCGTAGTGGCTGCTGCTGCCAAGTTGTTGGCGAACCACAGGGCTGAACCACAGCATTAAACTCATGGTGGGCTGGCTCAGAGGTTTGGTATCTCCCTGGGTGGTCAAGGTGAGCACCCACAGACCCTTGTGTTAACCCCTTAGTTACAGTTGGGTCATCATTTTCCCGCCCCTTTTTTTTTTTTTAATGTATGACCTCATGAATATGCATCACCCTGTTGAATATGAGTAAGTTCTAGAATGTTCTCTGTTATCCGATACCCCATTGGTCCCCCTTCACTGCTCCCACCCACCTTGTACCTGGTTGGTCCGTTTGTACTCTCCCCGCCTCTTTGCCTAAACCTGATTGGTTAATTGCACCCCTATAAAACTCCTGGACCCTCCTCCATTAACGTCTTTTGTTTCTGGGCCTTCTGCTGGAATAAACAGAACCCGTACAAGAGACCCCTCTCTGTCTCTTCATCTTCGGTGTGCACACTTGGACACAGCCGCTTGCGTTTGAGCCTGTCATCGCTCCTGGGTCAGTGGGTGTTTGCGTGGTGGCTCTGCAGCCCCTCCTGAGGGTCGCCAACCACAGACAGGGACTCCAGAGGTCTGAGAATCTGCGGCGGACACTTGGGGAAGGCACAGCACTGGTTCTCTCCTACATACAGTGGCTTGTGTCACAGTTGATGTCTTAAGTTCCCACAATAGAAAGTAAAGAACCAGATCTAAATTCACAAATCTAAAAACAGGCTTCCAATCACAGCCGAGATGTCCAGGAGACTGAGTATATTCACATACGATTCAGAGTAGTATATTTAGATTTTCATAAAGGTATTTTCTTTGTTTAGACTAGGTAGATGACATTAAAATGTCTAGGCCTATATATGATAAAATTGATAGGAGGAATCAGGTGAAATGAAGTGTTCCTTTAGTCTACTTGCAACAAATAATATCAGCTGGAAATTGAGAAATTACTGTGAGAGAGGCATGCTAAAAGAAAATAGAGGTTCTTTATGAAATACAGCTATCACCAGAACTATTTGAATAGCATATAAGATGATACACTCACTTGCTTATTCTCTGCCTTCAGAGTACTTTGGAACACTAGAGAATAAAATTCTGAAGACCAGAATGAGCATCTTGGGATTTAAAATTTCAAATAACAGAAAAAATCCCATGGAAGAACACTTATGCTCCAGTTGTTTCGTCATTGACTGTTAATCATTTTCCATTGCAGAAGCTGATGAATTCCAAATTTATCCAAATATGTTGGCTCAACATACTATTGTATCTGATGGAAGATGATTTTTAGCACTGTACTCTAAGAGTAAATTTATTTCCTTTGAGGACATCAGAAAAAATTCTGGGTTGTTAAAAGAGTATATGTGTTAATGTCAACATGTATGTGACTGCCAGGGTGTATGTTATTCACCCATGGCAGTTCATAGGGCATTTCTCTAATACCAATAGGTGACAGAAATAAAGTAGTTCCTGTTTTGACTAATCAAGTTTTGTAACCAGCAGATCAATTTGTTGCAATATCTCTATGAATAAAGGACTACTGCACTGGAGTTATCTGTGTATTTATAGTTATTTTATTCCACTGAATGTTTTTCTTGTTGGGGTTTTTGTTGGGGTTTTTGTTTAGTTGGTTGGTTGTTGGTTCTTTTATGGTATTTGGCATGGTTTTTTGTATGTTAGCAATCTTTTTTTCAGCCTCAACCAAAGTGTATAGTCTGGTTAAGGAATGCAGTTAGGCGAAATAAAACTGTAGATAGTGTCCGCAGTAGCTAGCGTTCACGTTCAAAAGAGATGGAAATCAACGTGTAAGAAAACCCAGGCAATAAAAAGATTTAGGCAATGATCAGACACAAAAAAAAAATACTTTAAAGGAAAGTGAGGAAGGGAAGAAATTGGTTAGCTATTCCAAAAGTAATGCATCCTCCAAGAATAATGGAGAGCTTGGAAGCTATAGTCAAGGTGATGCAAAGATTGTGCTTACGATTGTGCTTACAGTTATAGTAGGCCCGTTTTCACAGTGGATTTGACATGTCAGACAGAAGCAAAAAAGAGACTCCAAATGTTGGTCTGATGAAACACTTTACTTTAAATGAAAAGGTACTTTTGGTGTGACAAAATGTAATGGTTATACTATCATGTTCTACTGACTTCTGCACTTTTTTGTCTTCAGGAAATAGATGGACTAGCCTGTGGTGAGCTGAATTGCTGACAATCTAGATAGAACAGTGATTTTATATCAAAAAGAATTAGCAGCCTAGAAAAGCAGTTGAGTATGGCAGACGATTAATGTCCTAGAAATTTTAGCAATGATAAAATATCTTCAAACTTATAAAACTTTGGGAGGATGAAAGGGAATTTGTATGAACTTGGCTCTTTGGAAGCTTCACTGAAGCAGTGCTTCCATCCTCAGGTTAAAGGTGTATCTTAGATTTCAATTTAAATCTAGATTTATCTCCATGAAAATCTCTCTCCACGTACTTTGAGAGTAAGAGAAGTTGCTGTCTTACCAAACCAAATTGCAAGAGAGAGATTCTTCCCCTATCTCTCATCAGATGGGAAAATACTTTAGAAACTGTCTTCAAAATACCTCTTGGTATTCTATTCGCAATCAGTGTTTCACTATGTTTTATTTCAGTGAACTATATTAAAATCAAATGTTTGTCAGTGTTAGATATTAGCACTGAATTAAAAATACAAATAACATAAAGAATTCAGTGCTTCTCACATAACATTAATTCTAAATTCCATATCAATTTAGCTATTATGGTTCCCATGTCAATTTATTTTCATATTCTGAGTTCATGAGGACTGGGGTATGGCTCCGTTACCCTTTTTAAATTAAATATATTTAATTTTAGTCAAATAAGAAAAAGCCACACAACTATTAAGGAGCTGGTGTTCAACTGCTACAGAGAAGGAGTGAAAGCACAGAAGAAAAGAAGAAGGGCAGTGGGACAGCATTTGCTTCTTGGAACTTTGTGTAATCTGGGCTGAATTCAGCCTCCACTCCTCTTTTGACTGCAGAAACAGCATCCAGCATTGATTGTCCAGTTGTCTCTGACTCTGCTTAGGAATGGAGAGTGGCAGGAGATGGCAATCATACTGAATAATCCTGTTATTACTAGTAGCTGAGCTATATCTCCTGTGTACTCCTTATTCCTTCTGGCAACATAGACACCTGGGAGTAACTCAGTGGATATGGGAGTGAATAGGAGAGGTCAAAATGCAGTGCAGATATACATCCCAGAAACACAGCCTTCCACAAGTATTTAGGAGATATGCTTGCACTAGTTCTTGAAATTGTGCCTCTAACTTCTGAAGTGCGAGTACAGACTTCACCATTATGAGGCAACTTGCATAGGACTCATTTAGAATTGTAATATATGGAATTAAGTTGTATTTAGCTAATGTTTAGGCCCCTCAATGCCTCCTTGACTGGGGAGTAATTCACTCAAAGACCCAAGATAAAGCTGATCAATGCATGGGCCAGACCTTGGGAGATTCTAGAAGCAGCAGCTATTTTACAAGTATTCTTTCATTAGAGCAGCCATGATTTGGCCATGAGGATTTATTTATATAGCTTTTGTTTGTGTATTCACCTTATTGAACATGTAAAACATTGGATTAAGCCATAACAGGGCTAAATTATTAGAACATGAGCTAGCCACAGAGGTTAATGAAAATATAATTAGTACTGGTTGTGCTACATGCAGCTGAAAAGAGGGTCATAAATCCTATTAATCCTTCTTGGTTCGGGAATTATTGACCTGAAATACCATAATGGGTATGGTCTGTAATACCACTGAAGTGCGAGTTGACGATATGTTACTGATCTTCATCCGTTTCATTTTGAAAATCAGGATGGGAAAACTGAAGTAGTTTTGCATCATTGTGATGCAGTATCATTGTGATGCAGTGATGAAGCCAAGGAAGTGGTGAAGAATGAATGTTCGGTAATCATTCTGTAGTGCCTTGCATGTGATTCATAAATAGAGCTGTCGATAAATATCCTGCATATTATTCATGACAGGCATTCATTTTAAAGACATCTTATGCAGTTCTGTTGTGTAATATAAAGTTAGTAACACCTTTATAATAACTTACCTCACATCCTAAAAAAGAAAAAAATAAAACAACAAACACAAACTCCAGTAGCCCATGTCATGAAATATGAGTCTGCTAGGTATGTCTAAAGACATTTCCCATGCCTAGTTATGGGATTAGAAATGGAAAAAAAGTAATGCTTAGCTAAAGTGGTTCCAAATTAAAAATGAAAAATTGTAAGTAAAAATAAACCTACAACCAAGTCACACCGATATAACTCTAATTACACATGAATTAAAAGTTAAATGTATTAGCATGAATTAATAAATATATTAGTACTTGCAGGCTTCCTGCATGCATGATTCACAGTTTAAGAGCATTAAGACTTCCTTTTCTTTAGATTTCTTCTGACTGCTTACACCTGTTTTTATTTTTGATTTTTTTGTTAAAAATTGTCTCCCTTATCATTCAGTACCAGCTAATCTGAGAAGGCTAATACATTGTAAAGGCTAATTTAGGCACTACACTAGTATTCATTAGAAGCAATTGTAGAAACAATTAAGTGCAACTGAAAATAATTTTTTTGAGTCCACTCTTTTTCAAGTGTCCTAGGCAGCTGTGATTCTCTTTAGTTTGCTCCTGGAGACAAGAAAAATATTGCTAACCTGGAGCAATGACCCCCTTTGGAATTTACACCTTTTTTACAGGATTTCAGGTTTGCTTGGGTCAACTGTTTTAGCTATTTTACACAATTTATGAAACTTTGTCCCATTCCTAGAGATAGACAGTTGTCTTCCCAAAAACATCAGCTAGGTTTTTTAAGATATCAAAAATCATGATGTCATTAATGGATTTGCAGGAGTTTCTTTAAGAAATGCTTTAGATAATGTATTTAACTAGCACACTGAAGTAACAGTGTATTGGTTTTGTGCCTTTAAGGGTAATGTGGTTGTTGTGCTCAGCCGTAGGGGAAAGTAAATAGTTAGTGAATAAAATCACCCCTATGAAATTTAATAAAATGTTAAACATATCCCCAGATAGTAATGTAGTGTTAAGCTATAAGTTAATGTCCTGCTGTATTGCACTGCTCAGCAGGACAAGAGTAGTACTCTGGTATGACAAACTGCAGCAAAATAGAGCACTATACACACCAGAAACTTCTCCTTTTCCCAGACCACTGTCCTTGGCTTTGCTTAGAATCAGTAATTAAATAATAATTCAAATAATTCTCTTTCACGTGCAGATCATATGAAACTGATACGATGAGCAAGACAAATGCATCCACTCCTTTTCATGCCTGCATGCTCACTGCAGATGAGCATTCTCAGGAGTGTACATTCCACTAAGCCAAAGAGAAGTTTAAAATCAAGTTTATCATTTAAAATGAAGCTTAGAACATTTCTCTTGTCAAGAAGGATGAGTTTTATCTTCTTGTAACTGTAAAAACCAGACCAGATGATTCCAGAAATCATTCTGCACACAGAGTCTTGGTTGACTGGAGAGGAGCGAGAATTTTACATAGAGTTTTAGAGTAGTGGACATTGACTCTACTGGTGAAAATCGGATGGTCTTAAAAGTATTAACCTGTGCTTTCATTCTTGACTCTACAGCTGGTCTTTTATGGAAAAATGATCCTCCGTCATGTTTGAAAGCTGGACTCTTTTTCAGCCAAAAACTGCAATCTGCTACTGGTCACTTGAAAAGAAAAGAAAAAAAATTGTGTGTTTTTAAGCCACTAAAAAAATAAATAAATTCATCAAACAGAAACATAGAAGTGTTTTGGTGAGAGGGAAAATACAGGGTAGTCAAAACTATCTTGAGAGGAATCTTGGGCAATTACTTTGCAGCTTTGCATGAGTTCCATTCACCCTAGCAGAGTTCGAAGGGAGCAGAGGACCTGCACATGTGAATGCAGCTGCAAGATTGAGTCTGTCTGATGGGGAGTCTGTCTTCATTCCTACTGTAGTTCAGCACAGTCTTACTATGCCTGAAGAAAATAATATTGCTAACACACAGAAAAAGAAGATATATGAACCTGGCAGAACCTGGCATAATACTTTTCAAACACAAAACCCTCAACTTAAACTAGTTTTCAGTGTAAAATCAGTGTAAGCTTAAAAAACACTTTAGTGTAAGAAAACCAAGTATCTAGTGGTTTATTAAATTTTTATTAGAATTAGATGTTTCTAATTCATATCTTCCTTCTATTTTGCATTATAATTCTAATGGTAAACTTGTGAAAATTATCTTCTAAAAGGTAATTTAATATTCAATATCTCTGTCATCTTAAGCAGTCTTTTCTCTAAAAAATTATAATAATACTCTTCATACCTCTATATTATAAACTTACAATTTTCTTACTGCTTAGATAATACACTTTAAAAAAGAAAAAAAATGGGACAGAATTAATTTCTTCAGAACTGAACTTCATGCCTGAGTGAGTTTCTAAAATTTTGAAGACAGATTTAACGGTCTTGTTAAATGATCTCTACCCAAAATAAATTCTAGGTGAGTTCACAATATTTCACTTTGTCAGAGAACAGTTTCAATATATGGTAATATGTAATTAACTCTCTTAACAAAAACTTGTGCTAAGATCCACTTTATGATACAGATGGCTTAAGACTTCTGCAAAAAAATTTCTTCACAGAATGGGAGGTGGGGTTATTCTAAATTTTGACAAGGTTTGAGGGGTTGAAGGCATGTAAGTTTCTTTTTTCCTCTGGATTTGTTCCTTCAGGTCCATTTCTTTTCTGTGCTGGGGACCCCAGAGCTGGATGCAGTGTTCCAGGTGGGGTCTCACCAGAGCAGAGAGGCAGAATCCCCTCCCTTGCCCTGCTGCTCACACTGCTTTGGATGCAGCCCAGGACACATTTGGCTTTCTGGGCTGTGGGTGCTCATGGCTGGGCCATGTCCGGCCTCTCATCCACCAGCACCCACAAGTCCTTCTGGGCAGGGCTGCTCTCCATCTGTTCATCCCCAGCCTGTGCTGATACCGGGGGTTGCCCTGAGCCATTGTGCAGCGCCTTGCACTTGGTCTTGTTAAACCTCATGAAAAGCACATTTCTTAAGCTTGTCCAGGTCCTTCTAGATGGTATCCCATCCTTTAGGTGTGTCAAACTCACCACTCAGCTTCACATCATCGACAAACTGCTGAGGTTGCACTTGATCTCACTGTCGCTGTCATTGACGAAGGCGTTAAACATTACTGCTCTCCATACGGACACCTGAGGGACACTATTGTCCACCAATGTCCTTTGGGACATCAAGCCTTTGACCACTACTCTCTGATGCAACCATATGAAGCTCCAACCAAGTGTTTCTGAGTCACCACTGATCAGTCAATGGTAGGTTCTTATAGACATAAAAGAGAAGAGGCAACTGTGAACAGAGACAAACACTGCAGTATATATAAAATGTCATATACAATCCCCAGGCAGCTAGATACAGTGTTCTCTTACTTCCCTATACTCATTACAGGAGCAGTTTTCTGAGCTGGGAGAAAGATGAAGAAACAGGTGCTGATTAGTATTGAGTTTTGTCCTGGAATTCTTTCCAGTCTTGTGGCTTGTTTGTGTTTTGCGGTGTTTGGGGTTTTTTTTCCCTTTCTTATTTTAAATCACATTAACCATAAACTAAAGATTCTTTCTTAAAGGGATATTGTAATTGATCTCTGGTGTGTTTATATGCATATATTTACACAGACAGACATATGTGAATTGTATATATAAGCATATTAAATAAATATATATCTATGTACGAGATACATGTAATAACATGCTACAATTCACTGGTTCATAGAATCACAGAATATCCTAAGCTGGAAGGCACCCATCAAGATCATTGAGTCCAGCTCCTGGCCCTGTGCAGGACACCCCCAAGAATCACATCATGTGCCTGAGAGCATTTTCCAAACACATCTTGAAATTTGTCAGGCTTGGTGTGTGTGACCACTTGTAAGAGCCTGATAATAGGAGAAAAGCTTCAAAAAGGGCTTCGTCATTATGTCTGCTTATCATAATCACTCTTGAACACCTGAAAACTACGTGAGGGATGGACTGTGAGTACCCGCCTTGCGGCCCGTAAAAAGGACGGCGAAACTGGTGCAAAACGTGGAGGGGAAAGCGAGGGGCAGAATCCCTGACCTTTGCCTTTCCCCCCACTACCATCGCCTGCTGCGAGACACCCTGAGGCCTCCGGGAGCCGACACCGCCCGCTTGGGGAGAACCCCCCGATCCTGCGCAAACCTTGGACAGAAGTCACGAGTGAGTTGTGGAACCCCTACCCCGCTCCTGCGTCCTGTGGCGGAAGTACTGAGAGTGGACCGAGATTTGGCTGCAGCCATTGGGCACCGCGCTTGCATCTCGGAGGACGGAGGACGGGCGGCCGCATTCCAGACAAACTGCTCCCGAGATCGGAGAAGGCAGATAAGACGCTTAAAACAGCAGAAAAAAAAAA